>JANAVB010031417.1:19350344-19517844 GCA_029216955.1 Iris pallida | reverse complement strand
AAAGCCTCCCACTAGTCTATTTAATTAAAATTAGGAAAGGGGTTTAAGGTTGAGGCTAAATTAGTCATGGTTTAAATTTCTAATCCAACTAAACCTACCCATGAACAATTAGTCTAACCTACTAACTAAATATAATGTCATGTGGGCCATGCCTAACTAATGTGTGGGTCCCACTAGAGTCAAAAACTACCCCGAGTCCCCGATACAAGTCGGATTGAGTTGAAATTCGAACCCGACTTAAATAATCCCAAAATAATATCATAAATAAATAATATTCTAAAATAATTCTAAAGTGGAAAAATGACCAAATATCTATATTCATGAAAACTAGGGTGACAGTGGGTAACGCTGACCAGAATTTCTTGATTGAAGATACTTATTGTTGAATAATGTAGCCCAGACAGATTCAGGTTGTGTAATGTACCTCCATGCCAGCTTGAGAACTAACGAAAGATTTGTAATGTGAGGATCCCTTATGCCAAGACCTCCATAATATTTTGATTGAGTGATGTAATGCCCCGCTCCGCACGGTACATTATGATGAGTCGTTGACTCGAAGAGTTGCGTTGACCAAAGGTAAGCCTTAAGTCGATTGGAATCTATGAATCGAATTGATGCAAAGGATAAGTCCCATTTGAGCAAGAGCTGATGTTAGTTGATCTGGTGTGTAGGCTATGCCTTTATGTTGGATTACGGATCGTGGCATGGACGCAATAGGCCAAATCAACCGAGTAGTTCAAAGGAATGGCTAAGTCCGAGAGTTAGCTATGCGACCAAGTTATGGAAGCGAGCCGCATCAACTCGGCAGAACGACAAGGTGTATCGACTTAAGGTGGGCGGGTTCTTGACTCTCTCTCCCTATTCCTTCACGTCTAAAAAAATATATCTTTGTATGCATAAGTAGCTATTGAGTTAGCGAGCATGGCTCGGGGAATTAAGGTCTCAGTATGTGTCGAACACTAAGGTAGAACATCAAACATTGAACAATTGAAGCGACGTGCATCAAGTGTACGGGTCGCGGTAGGACAATGATGGTAGAACATTGAAAGATGATATTAAGATGTGCATCACGTGCACGGCTCCGAGAACATTGAACACTAAGTCTAGAACATTGATTATGGCGTTAAGCGTGCCCTCGTGCACAAAAGCTACGAAATGACTAAGTAACAACGAAACTACGGTTATGTGAATAACTTATGAATGGAATGCGTTGAGTATGAGTACGAGAAGTCTAAGCCGTTGGGCGTCGTGCATCAATACGGATGTGTTGGAGCATAATGTCCGTCGGAACTTGAGATAGAGAGAACGGATTATGTTTATGGAACATGAATATATTTATGGAGCATGAATATGTTTATGGAACGTAAGATTTGGTTGGAATGATATGACTTGTATGCTATGGCGCATATTGCATGGTCAATGGACTCGGATGGCCCGTGTACGGGTGCGGCTTCTTCGGACGGTTACGACCGAGGTACCGGGACCGTTCGGCCTAAAAGGAATTATGTATGGTATTATGGTGCACATCATTACGGGGGTTGCGACCATCCAGTGCTGTGATAAGCTATGATATCAGTAAGTTTGGGATCCTTCGAATACTGGACTCGCAATCCGTATCGAAGTGATCATAGGCTTACACATAAGAGATGCCAAGTCCATTACGGTACAAATACCGTAACCTTCACATAGATAGGGCTGGTGGGCTGAGATGAGAGTTGGGTGCAGGCGCAGGGCCTGCCACCCTTATACATATGTCTAAGTTTATGGTCGGCTAGTTGTGTGAAATGTATGATTACTTATTCGAGTTCTAACCATTGCAGGCTAGGCAGAAAGGGACGGGCTATGCACAATCCACTATGTGTCACGACCGATCCCAACTATTTGGGTCTAGTCGGATCATGCCCAGCCTGCAGTTGTTGAGACGGCGGCAGTAAGCTGTTCAGTAGCAGGTAACCATACAACAACACAGATACATTTGTCACAACTGTTCTATTCGGAATTGAAACTTTGTTAAATAAAATATTCAAAATACATCTGGAAATGGATATGCAGAAATAAATACAAACTCCAAAACAAAAATGCTGGAAAGGGAAACTATCTAAGCTGGTTCAGTTGTTCCAGGTTCAGCGTCCCCCGGAGAAGGCTCCGGAACCGTCGCAGGGTAGAGAACCGGGTCATAATAGCCATAATAGAATAGCTCGTCATCCTCAGTGTTACCTAAAATGTTGTCTCCAGTCAGGAGGGAGCAAGAACGAAATATGCATCTCATATCTTAAATAGTAATTGGAAAGTGCAGGATAAACAGTTTGAAATAATGATTTTCAGCAGTTTAAAACAGTTCAGTGTTTGAATATGCAAACGTCTATGACCGGCTTGGGTTGATCAGTAGTATCCTAGCGATACGATATGGCTTATCCCCGTGTGTGAGAGGGGTAAGCTAACACAGTCAGTTCAGTAGGGGCTTTGGTCATAAACGTTTACACTATTCCCCCAGTCCCAGATTCAGTAACAGTAACAGTAACAGTCGGTAGAGTTCCGTGCCAGCAGTGTGGTTTAACATGCATCTTAACTTTACTAAATAAAATACAGGAATACACAAATCGTAACTTGCCTTGTATTAGATTGACTGGAAGAACAGTTCGGTACCGAGGAGGACGTCAGGTCCGACTTCGAGTTCCTACAGTTGAGAACTCGATTTAGAATCCTGAAAACCAGACTAAGTGTGCTATTGCAATCTCTAGTAGTCATGTCCTAGTCAAGTTTTAAGTTGTTTTAATCTACAGCTAACGGTTACGTCGCAACTACGTGCGTTGATTAAGTCGGTTAATTGGTTTATTTGGAAAATCCCGAAAATCAAGTACAATTTGAAAAATTCGCGAGAATCAATTATGATTTGGAAAACTTTGTGTTTGTAATATTAAAATACAATTTCTTTTTAGTGATAATCTGTGAGTTAACATTATTTTATTCATTTTAGCTAACTTCGAATTAAACCGTAAATTACGTCCTAAACTACGAATATGCAATCAACCCAAAATCCACCCAAATCACATCCACCAGAAAAGAAAAGAAAATAACTACGCTACTCAAATACATGGGCACAGCTACTGGTCCTAGGATGGGCTTATGCCCGATACATTTTTCTTTTTACATTAAATAAGAAAATGACAGAATTAAATAATTAAAATGCGGGAAATTAGAAGACTATAATAATTAGCCTAAAAATAAAATAATTAAAATAAAGGAAACTAGGAGTCTCAGACTCGGTCCATTTTCTCAAATTCGGTTTATGCCTCAACGTCCGGTCGGACCGGTGCGTTTGCATTTCGCCGGGGCCCACAGACCGGTACGGTCGTGCCCAGAAATCGGTTTTATAAATCGTTTTCGAAAGCCGGTTTGAATCAAATAAAATATAATTTTCGTAAAAATTTGGGCAGCACTTCCTCTATTCCGGGATGAACCCAAAACTGGGAAAGTGCGCCGAAAAACCTGCAATTAATTTCCAACCCGAATAATCCACCAAAAATAACCACCAAATAATTCCAACACCACAACCATAATTTCCAACCCACAGAATAGTTCCCGAAAAGTCCGGGAAAAATCATCCATCACACCAACCCAGCAAAAAACACAGGTAATAAAATAACGCGGCTAATCGAAAAGTAAAGCACAGCTATCCGGATTCCCAGGAGGGAACCGGGGGACCGATTTCATCATCGACTCTACGGGGAGGGACGAACTACTCTGATTATCAGAAGTTACCTATTTCCGTTGGCGGGAGCCGCGGGGAAAAACTCGGGAAAGAATCCGAACAAAGTCGGCAGCAGGTAGAAGTCCAATCCCGCGGGAAAAATCCACGGGGACAGCAAGAAATCCTCAGAACAGCGCTGGACAGCAGGTTCGGCCGGGGATTGCTGACAGCGGCGGGAGTTTGCTGCTGGCAGCGGGCGGATGGCCTAGATCTGGCCAGACAGGGGGCTCCGGACACGTGGGGTGCGCGGAACAGCGGCGGAGGGTCGCCGCAGCGCTGGTCAGCGGCTCGCGGAGACGGGATCGGCCGCGGATTGGCCGGACGGAGTCGCCGAAGGCCGGGGCAGCGGGGAAATGGCGGGCGGAGTTCGGCGCCGGAGAGGGGGCGCGGGCAGAGGGCGGTCGGCCGGCGGGAAGACGGCGGCGCGGGAGGCGCTGGAGGGGCTCGACGGCCTCGGGTGGTCGGCGCGGCTGTGCGGGACGGCAGCGGCCGGCAGAGCCGAGAGGGGCGCGCTGGGGATCCAGCGGGGGCCGGGTCGGCTGCGGGCGACCGGATCTGGGCGCGGCGGGAAGGGGGTCCCGCGGAGCTTGGAGAAAGGGAAAAAAGAAATTTGTGAGGAGATGGAGATGGAGATGGAGATGGGTTGGAGTTTATATAGGGAGGAGGAGAGGAAGTTACGGGAGGGGAAGAGGAAAAAGCCAGTGGAGTTACGGAAGGGGAAGAAGCTCGGCGGGTCGGGAGGTGAAGAGAGCGGTTTCCAGACCGAAAGTAAGAGAGGGAGAGAGAGAGTTATCTTTAGTGAAAAAAAATTAATGTAATATAAAGCTTAACCTTTCCTTATAAATATATAAAAAATCACTAAATTTTTCTTTTCTTATAACCATTAAGAAGAAGTCAACTTCCTTTATTAAGAAAATCTATTTTTTTTATAAACATTAAGAACAAGCTTCATAAACAAGTAAATCAATTTTTTTCTAAATAAAATTAATTTCTTTTATAAATAGAAAGAAATACTTGTTTTATTATAATATATTCTTTTAAAAAATTCATAACAATTTTGTTTTTAATTTATAAAATTAATCCAAAATTAAATTCGAGCTCGGGAACGGGTAAAAATCCAGTTTGATTAATTTTAAGGAAAAACAATTATTAAATAATAAATACTAAATTGACTTGTAATAATAATAAAATCACATTTAACAACATATTAAAATATTATCGAAAAATAACGGATTTCACAACCTTCCCTCCTTAGAAAATTTCGTCCTCGAAATTAAAGGCAGGGTAGGAGAAACAAACAATTACGGGTACTACGACCGTAACTCAGGTCCAACAATAAGAATTTCCAAGGCAGTCATGGATGAGACGGTTTAGGGACAAGTTTCATTTATGGTGACATCCATGTAGAAAGAATACAAAAGCGAACCAAAGTACACGAGGTTGATCAGACCATCATGCACCGGTCCTGATTAGACAATTTTAGTGGGTGCACCCAATAAAATACCGTCATGATCAAGCTTGACAAAAAGATAGCTTGCAAAACTAGGCTAATTTAGCAGCATTGGTCAAATTTAGAACGGGAAAAGAAAAGATAAGGAATAGGAGTTTAAGTGATGGCTCAAATTCTGATTTCTTCTCATTTCTGACTAGGCTTGCAACTGATTTCTCTGGCACTGAAAGGTTGATTCCAATCTTCAGTTCTGAATTATCCAAAATGTAACTCGGATCCGAAATGTAACGTCTGAGGTGTGACGTAGAAAACGTTGCACACTCCCAAGATTAGCTGGTAGATCTAACTGGTATGCTACTTCCAACTTGTCTTAACTTCAAATGGCCTGATGTTCTGGCCTCAATTTCCAGCTCCGTCAAAACTGATTGTTCCTCTGGTAGGAGAAAACTTCACCAAAAGCAATTTGGTCTTCCCAAGACATACCAAATTCCGAGACGCAAAATCTCAATACATCTTCAAGCGTCTGGATTGACCTCTCTAATTGCTCGTCCCACGGTACTCGATGAATCCGGTAGATGTGCTTCCCGTACAATGCTGCCCACTTCTTAGTGGATAAACCAACTTTGAAAGTGTGCTGACTTAGTCAGTCGGTCCACTATAATCCAATTGGTGCCCTTCCCTCCTTGGGAACAAGGCAATCCTTACTCAAAGTTCATTGTTATATGCTTCTACTTCCATTCTGAATGGTCCAGCGGCTCCAACAAGCTTGTTGCTAATTCCTCATGTTGACAAATTCACATCTAATTCTCATACCTGGAATTATCCTTCTTTATTCCATAACACCAATTAATGGAGGCATATTCCGATACATCTTATCGTCTCCTGAATTTATGGAATACTGCGACTGGTGCATTTCTTCCTTCAACTTGTTCCTCCATTTGTCAGCCGATACGCAAAGTCTCGTACCATTCTTCAGAGTTCCACTGCTGATCAATTTAGAAACCCTCAAGTGTTCTTGCCAACACTTGATCTCTAAGCCTGCAAAGTGCCTCGTTTTGAAACTACGTCCTCTTGATTTTGTCCATCAGCCTCGAACTTCATAAATACTGAATCAGTATCCAGCTCTTTTCTTCATCTCCAGGTATTATAAGCTCCAGTCCAAACTTCTCGATGTCTTCTAGCAGGTGCTAGTCCTTGGTTAAGAACTTCGCCATCAGTATCGACCAAGTGCAACAGCGACCACATTAGCCTTACCTGAATGGTACTGCAGGTTGATTTTGAGATCCTTCATCTGCTTCAGCCATCTTCCTAGTCTAACATTCAGCCCTTCCTGAGTAAAGACATATTTCAGACTTTGGTAGTCCGTATATATTTTCACTCCCTTTCCATAAAAATTATGTTTCCATAGCTTCAAAGATAATTGCAGTAAATTCAAATTAGGCGTGGGATGATTCTTCTCATGAGTCTGTAGTTGCCTAGATGTGTAAGCAATTACTTTCTCATGTTGTTGAAGAACGCAACCCAGTCCTTTTCCAGAGACATTACTGTAAATTGAGAACCCACCGGTTCCTGCGGGTAGCGCAAGGATTGGTGTAGTGGTAAGTCTCTTCTTCAGTTTCTCAATGCCGCCTGGCAAACTTTTCGTTCAGATGAATCTTCATTCTTCCAAGTGAGCTTCGTCATTGGCTCAGCAATCTTGGCGAAATCCTTCACGAACTTCTGATAGTAGCCGGCCAAGTTCAAGAATCTTCCGAATTGAACTTGGGGTACATCACTCTTCGACAACAGCTATCTTCCATCGAAATTTCTTCTCTTGACAACATGGCCAAAAATCCACCTTGTCAAAAATCCACGTTCAGATAGCTTACCATAAAACTTCTTTTTCTTCAAAGTTTCCAGAACTTTCATCAGATGTTCTTCATGCTCTTCTTCAGTCTTCGAATATATCAGAAGGTTATCTATGGGGAAGATAAACTGATTCAAATACTCATGAAAATCTCTGTTCATGAGATTCATGAACACAGCAGAAGCATTTGTCAGTCTAACGTCCTGACCACAGAAAACTATCCTTACTTGGTATTTGAACGCCGCCTTTGGAAATGTCCTCTTTCCTGACTTTGGTTTGATGGTAGTCAAATCTTAAGTCAAACTTCGAAACACCCTAACTTCACACAAACAGATCAAACAGATCCTCGATCCGGGCAGAGGGTACTTGTTCTTTAGTGTCTGATAATTTGATGCACATCCATTGTTCCATCCTTCTGGGGCATATACAAGATAGATGCTCCTAAGGTAAAGTTCCACTCTGAATAAATCCTAAAGCCTTCAGTTCATCGATCTGGTCCTTCATCTTCTATGATCTTCGAGTCTGAATCATGCCTTATTGTAAGGGGCAGGGTCTGCTGGATAGGAAGAGGGTCCTTAGATTGTGGCCTAACAGGTGTTGTTGGCCTATGAGCTCTGGCTTGATAAACAGATAAGGGCAGTCCTTTACCCGATGTTTAGCAGATCCACATGCCAAACATTGTCCCAATCTTTTGCGGCAACTAACGGTCTGATGACCAGGCCTCTTGCAGTAGTTACAAGCCCATAGTTTCTTACGACAAAGCTGCCGGAAGTAGAGTATTTGATGGGACCCAAATATCTTCAGGGGTATCCTTCCTAAGGCAAAAGTTCTGCTCTAACTTGGTTGGGGATAACTAAGGCTACATCATGACGTTCTTCATGTCTTCTCTCGTGGTATTCATCTGTTCCTGCTGGGCTTCATCTTGAGCTTTCTGAAACTCCAGGATTTCTTGAAATAGGACAACCATTTGGAAGATGATTGCTGGTACTGGTGGAGCAACAAAAATGGATACTCCACCAAGGAAATGCAACTCAGTTGAGATGAGGTAGGAATCGCCAGTGTAGTGAAATCTTCACTGGATGCATTATGCGGACGGTCAAACAGCCGCGAGGGGAAGGACCCTGGGCTTGGTTGAGGGGATGGGGTATGATCCGGAGATAACACCTCATCGCCAACAGGATTTGGTCTTGTCAATGGTCATTCTCTGGAAGGTTTAGGATGCAAACATAAGCAAGGTATCCTACCAGTCTATAATCAAACAAAAATATTTATTTATAATATATTTCGGTCCTATGTTGTGACAAATTGATGTTCTAGTGTTCTAATTGTTTCTAAATATGTTTTCCTAAGTTGTTGTTCAGATTGACCTGCATGGGCCACCACTAAAAACATGTCACGACCCGATCCCAACTATTTGGGTCTAGTCGGATCATGCCCAGCCTGCACCGTTGTTGAGACGGCGGCAGTAAGCTGTTCAGTAGCAGGTAACCATACAACAACACAGATACATTGTCACAACTGTTCTATTCGGAATTGAAACTTTGTTAAATAAAATATTCAAAATACATCTGGAAATGGATATGCAGAAATAAATACAAACTCCAAAACAAAAATGCTGGAAAGGGAAACTATCTAAGCATCTGGTTCAGTTGTTCCAGGTTCAGCGTCCCCCGGAGAAGGCTCCGGAACCGTCGCAGGGTAGAGAACCGGGTCATAATAGCCATAATAGAATAGCTCGTCATCCTCAGTGTTACCTAAAATGTTGTCTCCAGTCAGGAGGGAGCAAGAACGAAATATGCATCTCATATCTTAAATAGTAATTGGAAAGTGCAGGATAAACAGTTTGAAATAATGATTTTCAGCAGTTTAAAACAGTTCAGTGTTTGAATATGCAAACGTCTATGACCGGCTTGGGTTGATCAGTAGTATCCTAGCGATACGATATGGCTTATCCCCGTGTGTGAGAGGGGTAAGCTAACACAGTCAGTTCAGTAGGGGCTTTGGTCATAAACGTTTACACTATTCCCCCAGTCCCAGATTCAGTAACAGTAACAGTAACAGTCGGTAGAGTTCCGTGCCAGCAGTGTGGTTTAACATGCATCTTAACTTTACTAAAATACAGGAATACACAAATCGTAACTTGCCTTGTATTAGATTGACTGGAAGAACAGTTCGGTACCGAGGAGGACGTCAGGTCCGACTTCGAGTTCCTACAGTTGAGAACTCGATTTAGAATCCTGAAAACCAGACTAAGTGTGCTAGTTGCAATCTCTAGTAGTCATGTCCTAGTCAAGTTTTAAGTTGTTTTAATCTACAGCTAACGGTTACGTCGCAACTACGTGCGTTGATTAAGTCGGTTAATTGGTTTATTTGGAAAATCCCGAAAATCAAGTACAATTTGAAAAATTCGCGAGAATCAATTATGATTTGGAAAACTTTGTGTTTGTAATATTAAAATACAATTTCTTTTTAGTGATAATCTGTGAGTTAACATTATTTTATTCATTTTAGCTAACTTCGAATTAAACCGTAAATTACGTCCTAAACTACGAATATGCAATCAACCCAAAATCCACCCAAATCACATCCACCAGAAAAGAAAAGAAAATAACTACGCTACTCAAATACATGGGCACAGCTACTGGTCCTAGGATGGGCTTATGCCCGATACATTTTTCTTTTTACATTAAATAAGAAAATGACAGAATTAAATAATTAAAATGCGGGAAATTAGAAGACTATAATAATTAGCCTAAAAATAAAATAATTAAAATAAAGGAAACTAGGAGTCTCAGACTCGGTCCATTTTCTCAAATTCGGTTTATGCCTCAACGTCCGGTCGGACCGGTGCGTTTGCATTTCGCCGGGGCCCACAGACCGGTACGGTCGTTGCCCAGAAATCGGTTTTATAAATCGTTTTCGAAAGCCGGTTTGAAATCAAATAAAATATAATTTTCGTAAAAATTTGGGCAGCACTTCCTCTATTCCGGGATGAACCCAAAACTGGGAAAGTGCGCCGAAAATACCTGCAATTAATTTCCAACCCGAATAATCCACCAAAAATAACCACCAAATAATTCCAACACCACAACCATAATTTCCAACCCACAGAATAGTTCCCGAAAAGTCCGGGAACTCAAAATCCATCCCATTCACACCAACCCAGCAATAAAACACAGGCAAAAAATAACGCGGCTAATCGAAAAGTAAAGCACAGCTATCCGGATTCCCAGGAGGGAACGGGGGACCGATTTCATCATCGACTCTACGGGGAGGGACGAACTACTCTGATTATCAGAAGTTACCTATTTCCGTTGGCGGGAAGCCGCGGGAAAAACTCGGGAAAGAATCCGAACAAAGTCGCAGCAGGTAGAAGTCCAATCCCGCGGGAAAATCACGGGGACAGCAAGAAATCCTCAGAACAGCGCTGGACAGCAGGTTCGGCCGCGGGATTGCTGACAGCGGCGGGAGTTTGCTGCTGGCAGCGGGCGGATGGCCTAGATCTGGCCAGACAGGGGGCTCCGGACACGTGGGGTGCGCGAACAGCGGCGGAGGGTCGCCGCAGCGCTGGTCAGCGGCTCGCGAGACGGGATCGGCCGCGGATTGGCCGACGGAGTCGCCGAAGGCCGGGGCAGCGGGGAAATGGCGGAGTTCGGCGCCGGAGGGGCGCGGGCAGAGGGCGTCGGCCGGCGGAAGACGGCGGCGCGGGAGGCGCTGGAGGGGCTCGACGGCCTCGGTGGTCGGCGCGGCTGTGCGGGACGCAGCGGCCGGCAGAGCCGAGAGGGGCGCGCTGGGGATCCAGCGGGGCCGGTCGGCTGCGGGGCGACCGGATCTGGGCGCGGCGGGAAGGGGGTCCCGCGGAGCTTGGAGAAAGGGAAAAAAGAATTTGTGAGGAGATGGAGATGGAGATGGAATGGTTTAGTTTATAGGGAGGAGGAAGTTACGGAGGGAAGAGGAAAAAGCCAGTGGAGTTACGGAAGGGGAAGAAGCTCGGCGGGTCGGGAGGTGAAGAGAGCGGTTTCCAGACCGAAAGTAAGAGGGAGAGAGAGAGTTATCTTTAGTGAAAAAAATCTAATGTAATATAAAGCTTAACCTTTCCTTATAAATATATAAAAATCACTAAATTTTTCTTTTCTTATAACCATTAAGAAGAAGTCAACTTCCTTTATTAAGAAAATCTATTTTCTTTTATAAACATTAAGAACAAGCTTCATAAACAAGTAAATCAATTTTTTTCTAAATAAAATTAATTTCTTTTATAAATAAAGAAATACTTGTTTTATATATATATTCTTTTAAAAAATTCATAACAATTTTGTTTTTAATTTATAAAATTAATCCAAATTAAATTCGAGCTCGGGAACGGGTAAAAATCCAGTTTGATTAATTTTAAGGAAAAACAATTATTAATAAATAATAAATACTAAATTGACTTGTAATAATAAAAACACATTTAACAACATATTAAAATATTATCGAAAAATAACGGATTTCACAACCTTCCCTCCTTAGAAAATTTCGTCCTCGAAATTAAAGGCAGGGTAGGAGAAACAAACAATTACGGGTACTACGACCGTAACTCAGGTCCAACATAAGAATTTCCAAGGCAGTCATGGATGAGACGGTTTAGGGACAAGTTTCATTTATGGTGACATCCATGTAGAAATACAAAAGCGAACCAAAGTACACGAGGTTGATCAGACCATCATGCACCGGTCCTGATTAGACAATATTTAGTGGGTGCACCCAATAAAATACCGTCATGATCAAGCTTGACAAAAGATAGCTTGCAAAACTAGGCTAATTTAGCAGCATTGGTCAAATTTAGAACGGGAAAAGAAAAGATAAGGAATAGGAGTTTAAGTGATGGCTCAAATTCTGATTTCTTCTCATTTCTGACTAGGCTTGCAACTGATTTCTCTGGCACTGAAAGGTTGATTCCAATCTTCAGTTCTGAATTATCCAAAATGTAACTCGGATCCGAAATGTAACGTCTGAGGTGACGTAGAAAACGTTGCACACTCCCAAGATTAGCTGGTAGATCTAACTGGTATGCTACTTCCAACTTGTCTTAACTTCAAATGGCCTGATGTTCCTGGCCTCAATTTCCAGCTCCGTCAAAACTGATTGTTCCTCTGGTAGGAGAAAACTTCACCAAAAGCAATTTGGTCTTCCCAACATACCAAATTCCGAGACGCAAAATCTCAATACATCTTCAAGCGTCTGGATTGACCTCTCTAATTGCTCGTCCCACGGTACTCGATGAATCCGGTAGATGTGCTTCCCGTACAATGCTGCCCACTTCTTAGTGGATAAACCAACTTTGAAAGTGTGCTGACTTAGTCAGTCGGTCCACTATAATCCAATTGGTGCCCTTCCCTCCTTGGGAACAAGGCAATCCTTACTCAAAGTTCATTGTTTATGCTTCTACTTCCATTCTGAATGGTCCAGCGGCTCCAACAAGCTTGTTGCTAATTCCTCATGTTGACAAATTCACATCTAATTCTCATACCTGGAATTATCCTTCTTTATTCCATAACACCAATTAATGGAGGCATATTCCGATACATCTTATCGTCTCCTGAATTTATGGAATACTGCGACTGGTGCATTTCTTCCTTCAACTTGTTCCTCCATTTGTCAGCCGATACGCAAAGTCTCGTACCATTCTTCAGAGTTCCACTGCTGATCAATTTAGAAACCCTCAAGTGTTCTTGCCAACACTTGATCTCTAAGCCTGCAAAGTGCCTCGTTTTGAAACTACGTCCTCTTGATTTGTCCATCAGCCTCGAACTTCATAAATACTGAATCAGTATCCAGCTCTTTCTTCATCTCCAGGTATTATAAGCTCCAGTCCAAACTTCTCGATGTCTTCTAGCAGGTGCTAGTCCTTGGTTAAGAACTTCGCCATCAGTATCGACCAAGTGCAACAGCGACCACATTAGCCTTACCTGAATGGTACTGCAGGTTGATTTTGAGATCCTTCATCTGCTTCAGCCATCTTCCTAGTCTAACATTCAGCCCTTCCTGAGTAAAGACATATTTCAGACTTTGGTAGTCCGTATATATTTTCACTCCCTTTCCATAAAAATTATGTTTCCATAGCTTCAAAGATAATTGCAGTAAATTCAAATTAGGCGTGGGATGATTCTTCTCATGAGTCTGTAGTTGCCTAGATGTGTAAGCAATTACTTTCTCATGTTGTTGAAGAACGCAACCCAGTCCTTTTCCAGAGACATTACTGTAAATTGAGAACCCACCGGTTCCTGCGGGTAGCGCAAGGATTGGTGTAGTGGTAAGTCTCTTCTTCAGTTTCTCAATGCCGCCTGGCAAACTTTTCGTTCAGATGAATTCTTCATTCTTCCAAGTGAGCTTCGTCATTGGCTCAGCAATCTTGGCGAAATCCTTCACGAACTTCTGATAGTAGCCGGCCAAGTTCAAGAATCTTCCGAATTGAACTTGGGGTACATCACTCTTCGACAACAGCTATCTTCCATCGAAATTTCTTCTCTTGACAACATGGCCAAAAATCCACCTTGTCAAAAATCCACGTTCAGATAGCTTACCATAAAACTTCTTTTTCTTCAAAGTTTCCAGAACTTTCATCAGATGTTCTTCATGCTCTTCTTCAGTCTTCGAATATATCAGAAGGTTATCTATGGGGAAGATAAACTGATTCAAATACTCATGAAAATCTCTGTTCATGAGATTCATGAACACAGCAGAAGCATTTGTCAGTCTAACGTCCTGACCACAGAAAACTATCCTTACTTGGTATTTGAACGCCGCCTTTGGAAATGTCCTCTTTCCTGACTTTGGTTTGATGGTAGTCAAATCTTAAGTCAAACTTCGAAACACCCTAACTTCACACAAACAGATCAAACAGATCCTCGATCCGAGAGGGTACTTGTTCTTTAGTGTCTGATAATTTGATGCACATCCATTGTTCCATCCTTCTGGGGCATATACAAGATAGATGCTCCTAAGGTAAAGTTCCACTCTGAATAAATCCTAAAGCCTTCAGTTCATCGATCTGGTCCTTCATCTTCTATGATCTTCGAGTCTGAATCATGCCTTATTGTAAGGGGCAGGGTCTGCTGGATAGGAAGAGGGTCCTTAGATTGTGGCCTAACAGGTGTTGTTGGCCTATGAGCTCTGGCTTGATAAACAGATAAGGGCAGTCCTTTACCCGATGTTTAGCAGATCCACATGCCAAACATTGTCCCAATCTTTTGCGGCAACTAACGGTCTGATGACCAGGCCTCTTGCAGTAGTTACAAGCCCATAGTTTCTTACGACAAAGCTGCCGGAAGTAGAGTATTTGATGGGACCCAAATATCTTCAGGGGTATCCTTCCTAAGGCAAAAGTTCTGCTCTAACTTGGTTGGGGATAACTAAGGCTACATCATGACGTTCTTCATGTCTTCTCTCGTGGTATTCATCTGTTCCTGCTGGGCTTCATCTTGAGCTTTCTGAAACTCCAGGATTTCTTGAAATAGGACAACCATTTGGAAGATGATTGCTGGTACTGGTGGAGCAACAAAAATGGATACTCCACCAAGGAAATGCAACTCAGTTGAGATGAGGTAGGAATCGCCAGTGTAGTGAAATCTTCACTGGATGCATTATGCGGACGGTCAAACAGCCGCGAGGGGAAGGACCCTGGGCTTGGTTGAGGGGATGGGGTATAATCCGGAGATAACACCTCATCGCCAACAGGATTTGGTCTTGTCAATGGTCATTCTCTGGAAGGTTTAGGATGCAAACATAAGCAAGGTATCCTACCAGTCTATAATCAAACAAAAATATTTATTTATAATATTTCGGTCCTATGTTGTGACAAATTGATGTTCTAGTGTTCTAATTGTTTCTAAATATGTTTTCCTAAGTTGTTGTTCATTGACCTGCATGGGCCACCACTAAAACATGTCACGACCCGATCCCAACTATTTGGGTCTAGTCGGATCATGCCCAGCCTGCACCGTTGTTGAGACGGCGGCAGTAAGCTGTTCAGTAGCAGGTAACCATACAACAACACAGATACATTTGTCACAACTGTTCTATTCGGAATTGAAACTTTGTTAAATAAAATATTCAAAATACATCTGGAAATGGATATGCAGAAATAAATACAAACTCCAAAACAAAAATGCTGGAAAGGGAAACTATCTAAGCATCTGGTTCAGTTGTTCCAGGTTCAGCGTCCCCCGGAGAAGGCTCCGGAACCGTCGCAGGGTAGAGAACCGGGTCATAATAGCCATAGAATAGCTCGTCATCCTCAGTGTTACCTAAAATGTTGTCTCCAGTCAGGAGGGAGCAAGAACGAAATATGCATCTCATATCTTAAATAGTAATTGGAAAGTGCAGGATAAACAGTTTGAAATAATGATTTTCAGCAGTTTAAAACAGTTCAGTGTTTGAATATGCAAACGTCTATGACCGGCTTGGGTTGATCAGTAGTATCCTAGCGATACGATATGGCTTATCCCCGTGTGTGAGAGGGGTAAGCTAACACAGTCAGTTCAGTAGGGGCTTTGGTCATAAACGTTTACACTATTCCCCCAGTCCCAGATTCAGTAACAGTAACAGTAACAGTCGGTAGAGTTCCGTGCCAGCAGTGTGGTTTAACATGCATCTTAACTTTACTAAATAAAATACAGGAATACACAAATCGTAACTTGCCTTGTATTAGATTGACTGGAAGAACAGTTCGGTACCGAGGAGGACGTCAGGTCCGACTTCGAGTTCCTACAGTTGAGAACTCGATTTAGAATCCTGAAAACCAGACTAAGTGTGCTAGTTGCAATCTCTAGTAGTCATGTCCTAGTCAAGTTTTAAGTTGTTTTAATCTACAGCTAACGGTTACGTCGCAACTACGTGCGTTGATTAAGTCGGTTAATTGGTTTATTTGGAAAATCCCGAAAATCAAGTACAATTTGAAAAATCGCGAGAATCAATTATGATTTGGAAAACTTTGTGTTTGTAATATTAAAATACAATTTCTTTTTAGTGATAATCTGTGAGTTAACATTATTTTATTCATTTTAGCTAACTTCGAATTAAACCGTAAATTACGTCCTAAACTACGAATATGCAATCAACCCAAAATCCACCCAAATCACATCCACCAGAAAAGAAAAGAAAATAACTACGCTACTCAAATACATGGGCACAGCTACTGGTCCTAGGATGGGCTTATGCCCGATACATTTTTCTTTTTACATTAAATAAGAAAATGACAGAATTAAATAATTAAAATGCGGGAAATTAGAAGACTATAATAATTAGCCTAAAATAAAATAATTAAAATAAAGGAAACTAGGAGTCTCAGACTCGGTCCATTTTCTCAAATTCGATTTATGCCTCAACGTCCGGTCGGACCGGTGCGTTTGCATTTCGCCGGGGCCCACAGACCGGTACGGTCGTTGCCCAGAAATCGGTTTTATAAATCGTTTTCGAAAGCCGGTTTGAAATCAAATAAAATATAATTTTCGTAAAAATTTGGGCAGCACTTCCTTATTCCGGGATGAACCCAAAACTGGGAAAGTGCGCCGAAAATACCTGCAATTAATTTCCAACCCGAATAATCCACCAAAAATAACCACCAAATAATTCCAACACCACAACCATAATTTCCAACCCACAGAATAGTTCCCGAAAAGTCCGGGAACTCAAAATCCATCCCATTCACACCCAAGCAAATAAAACACAGGCAATCAAATAACGCGGCTAATCGAAAAGTAAAGCACAGCTATCCGGATTCCCAGGAGGGAACCGGGGGACCGATTTCATCATCGACTCTACGGGAGGGACGAACTACTCTGATTATCAGAAGTTACCTATTTCCGTTGGCGGGAAGCCGCGGGAAAAACTCGGGAAAGAATCCGAACAAAGTCGGCAGCAGGTAGAAGTCCAATCCCGCGGGAAAAATCCACGGGGACAGCAAGAAATCCTCAAACAGCGCTGGACAGCAGGTTCGGCCGCGGGATTGCTGACAGGCGGGAGTTTGCTGCTGGCAGCGGGCGGATGGCCTAGATCTGGCCAGACAGGGGGCTCCGGACACGTGGGTGCGCGGAACAGCGGCGGAGGGTCGCCGCAGCGCTGGTCAGCGGCTCGCGGAGACGGGATCGGCCGCGGATTGGCCGGACGGAGTCGCCGAAGGCCGGGGCAGCGGGGAAATGGCGGGCGGAGTTCGGCGCCGGAGAGGGGGCGCGGGCAGAGGGCGGTCGGCCGGCGGGAAGACGGCGGCGCGGGAGGCGCTGGAGGGGCTCGACGGCCTCGGGTGGTCGGCGCGGCTGTGCGGGACGGCAGCGGCCGGCAGAGCCGAGAGGGGCGCGCTGGGGATCCAGCGGGGGCCGGGTCGGCTGCGGGGCGACCGGATCTGGGCGCGGCGGGAAGGGGGTCCCGCGGAGCTTGGAGAAAGGGAAAAAAGAATTTGTAGAGATGGAGATGGAGATGGAGATGGGTTGGAGTTTATATAGGAGGAGGAGAGGAAGTTACAGGAGGGGAAGAGGAAAAAGCCAGTGGAGTTACGGAAGGGGAAGAAGCTCGGCGGGTCGGGAGGTGAAGAGAGCGGTTTCCAGACCGAAAGTAAGAGAGGAGAGAGAGAGTTATCTTTAGTGAAAAAAAATCATAATGTAATATAAAGCTTAACCTTTCCTTATAAATATATAAAAATCACTAAATTTTTCTTTTCTTATAACCATTAAGAAGAAGTCAACTTCCTTTATTAAGAAAATCTATTTTCTTTTATAAACATTAAGAACAAGCTTCATAAACAAGTAAATCAATTTTTTCTAAATAAAATTAATTTCTTTTATAAATAGAAAGAAATACTTGTTTATTATATTATATCTTTTAAAAAATTCATAACAATTTTGTTTTTAATTTATAAAATTAATCCAAAATTAATTCGAGCTCGGGAACGGGTAAAAATCCAGTTTGATTAATTTTAAGGAAAAACAATTATTAATAAATAATAAATACTAAATTGACTTGTAATAATAATAAAATCACATTAACATATTAAAATATTATCGAAAAATAACGGATTTCACACTATGTTATGTTTCATATTATGCCTAACTGTATCTGCTGCAGGAATACGATATGGGACACAATCATATTAAGTTGCTATGTTGAATATTGCCATGAAACTGATCCTAAGGCTAAATAGAAAGAGAACCAAATTAAGATGCATGTTTCACTAAAGATACTTAGTATTTGGTTTGGGTGCGAGCGGGTCTTGATCAGTGCGAAGTGAGGACGAAAGCACTAATCTTCCACTAGTTTGTGTGTAGTTTCAGGTATGTTTGGCTCGGGACGGAGCTTGGCTTGGACGTGCCGAGGCATGGAGTCCTTGGTGTTCAAGAGGAGCTACCGCATAGGCGTTCGGACTTGCGACATGGAGATGTTCGGCCGATGACTACTTGTTGGCTATAAAGAGGCATAATGTATGGAACAATATAATCATTTGTGAGCTAGAGGGATCATGAGCGTTGTAGCCAATTGGCATATATGTTGGGCTATTCAGAGCCTTTATAATCTTCAATTTGTTATCAATAAAAGAGATTCTTATGTTATACTTTGTTTTCTTCCGCTACTTATGTTATCAATTTGAGATAAATACTATGTGAACCTGTTATCTTGCCTTGCACGAGCGCAACTCCAGGCTCGTACGACATCACGCCCCAGCGAGGACGATGATTCGGGTGAAATCTAGCGAGGACGAGCGATTTTTCGGATCGGGATGTGACAAGTTGGTATCAGAGTGGTTTCATCCTCTGGACCATGCATGAATCTCTTTGACCCTCAGTTGCTTCGCTATCGAATTCAGTTGACTCTAAGTTGCTTCCGCAATCGCATGGCTCATGGATCTGCTCGATGCTACATTGGATGTTCCATATAATAAGTCTATATTAAGTGCGTACGTCTGCCACAAGTATGTCGTGACTATCACGCTATCTCCGGGTGCCATCGGAGGACGTTGGTTGTACGAAGTGCAACGAGTTAGGGAATATTGGTCGCACAAAGTGCAACCAATATGGTGATATTGGTTGCACGAAGTGCAATGATATACGTATTGTTGATCGTACGAAACGCAAGAAGTTATGTGTTGTTGGTCGCACGAAGTGCGAGGAGATATGTGTTGTTGGTTGCACGAAGTGCAACGGGTCGATATGTGAGGCGATGCGTGTTATTTTGCTATGCGAACGATTATGTGTTGTTGGTTGCACAGAGTACAGCAAGTCGTTAATCGTTCGTTGCATTGACGCAACGAGTCAACATGGTAGGATACATGTGGTATGGCTATACGGATAGATAGCGATATGTTAAATGAGATTGAGCAATGACCTTAAGTATCGAGAGTGAATCGTTGCACGAGTTGCAACGAGTGAGACTGAAAGATCGTGGATGCGATTCAAACAAGTCGAGTTGGTCGCTAAGTCGAGTTGTGTAGGCGAACATTTATATTGGCCGAATGTCGCGTTGGGCTTTGAATAAGCGAATGTTGCGGGTGTGATCGATATGATCGCCAAGGTATGGTTAGATTGAATGTATGTCAAACTTGAGCGAATGATAGGGCATGTTGGTTCAGTTGTTGTGCCAACTCGAGTAAGCAAACGCTAGAGCTGGGATCGAGAAAGATCGCCACACGGGATAGTTGATTGGAAAATAGATGTCGGACCTATGTGGAGTGCGATGTCAAGTAATGACTCAATTTTGAGTGGTATATGCAATACCAATTATGCGATCAGTATAGCGAAGTATTGTATCGGTAACGATAGGCTCGATTCCTGAGTGGTATATGCAATACCACTTAACGATAGCTATGTTAAGCCGTGGGTGACTTGCGATAGATTGCATCGAGACGATCGTGTTGTTACGATATGTTTGCCCTTCACGGACGGAGTATAACAAGACTCGAGTGAGAATGATTCGATAGAAATCGATGCAAGTATGCCTTGATGAATTGAGTTGAACGATTATGCGCAAAGTCATACCTATGGATGATACGTCAGACGAGGATTCGTTAAGTGTAAGTCGAATGATAGGCTGAGCATAGCAAAGGAGTGTTACGTTGAGGAAATGGTCAACCCGATAGAATTTACGTGAGTTAGTACGAAGACTTGTTCGGAACTTGTTGAGTAGGTACGAAGAAATCGTACGAACGAATTTGAGTTAGCGTGATGAGTCGTGAGACTTGATTCGTATTCGAGTTTGGATAATGGCAATGATTGCAACAAATTTGAGCTTATGAGAAAGGAAGATGTTCAAGTTATGCATATCGACGATGGTATTGAGGCGTATCAAAGACGATATGCAATAACTCGGGGATACTCTGATCGAATGAACGAAATTTTTTTATTTTTTTTGTTAAGTATTGTTGTTGGATGAATAAGATGCAAGTTAAGTTGATGGTAGTTTGGATGATAACGGTAGGAATGCTTCGGAGAATTTGAGAGTCGATGGATGTTACTCGGAAGAAAACGAAAGTGCTTGATTGTTTCGAGGATAACCATAATGTTGACATTCTTGTCTTATGCGAGTGCAACTCCAGCATCGCACATGCGTCACGCCAAATTAGGACGATCATTTCGCGTGAGCGCTGGTATGGTGATTCATCCAGCGGGGATGATCGAACTTGCAAGGCGTGACAAATTGGATTTAGACTTATGGTTTGATACAAAAGTTGTTCGAGGATGGTTTCGATGAGTATGGAATGTATCGAACTATGATCACGAATAGGTAAACTCGGACCTGAGGCGAGTAGATGTCATACGACTAGCAAAGATAGTCAACGGTAATGCTGGAGTGATTCGAGTAGTAACGGCACATCAGTTGCGCGAAGGGATAGAGAAATTATGGATTGAGTAAATTACGTCGGATTGGATAAAGTCTCATAGGAATTGTCGGAAATTGATTTGGCTCCGCGATAGGATATAGCATGGTTCGTTGTAACTGTCCCTCGTTGATGATCTTCAGTTATCGAGCGTAGTTTCGAGGCAGATGACCCTAGAAGACTTGACCGCCAAATCAAATGAATGTTAAAGTCCCATAGGATGATCCTAAAGAAGTCGCGTAAGAAATTTTATCGAGGAGAAGGAATGATGTAGTGCATATTGAGGACAAGTCTAAGCGAGTGAGTATCGTGTTTCGAAAGTTAGCGAGTAGCCTTCGACTAGATCGATGTGGTTAGAAAGTTTATGATCGATCGAATGGATACGTAGATAGACTTGGTTAGTCGATGATCGAGTAGATGTTGAGGAACGTGCCTACTATAATGATACGGTAAGGCGATTGCAAGGATTATGCAATGTGCAAGAGCAACGAGTAGTAGAACGATCCTAAGAGTGGTGTCGTAGATCGATTTGAGTAACGGTTAGGCTATGTGTGTTTGGATGCACGATCTATGTTACAAAATGTACTAGTTGGGATTGATTCAAAGATTGAGTAAGGAATTTCTATTCGATCAAGGATCGGAGATGGGCGCATCGTAAGAGACCTTGGGTCAGAAAGATTGTTGCCTTTGAGCATCGTAGACTCAAATTGACCTCTTGTGTCGGGAGAGATTAAGCACGATGTCTGGATAAGTTACCTAGCGGGAGTAGCCCCAGACGTAATGCGTAGGTAGTTCGAGAACGTGGATCGTGTGGAATAGTTGAGTGCGATACATAGTACGAATTGTAGGCAAGAAAAGTTGGACATGTTGGACTTAGTCCATGTCATTAAGGCCAAATGTTATGAATGATTGGATGAAGGACTTGAGTTATGCGAGAGAGAGAAAACGGTTGGGCGAATAGGTGTTACGGAGAATTGTTGCGATCAGATGTGCAATGACTTGATGCAATGCGTGCGTTAGATGGCCAGCGAGAAACTTATGAGATCGAACTAATAGTTTCGAGTTAAGTTATGTGCAAGATGTTGGAAGATGATCGCATGTTATGGGATAATGCATACGAGAAGTATTTTGGGGATAAGTGCTAAGATCTAACCAAGTCGAGTACGGAATAGCTGGTGCTTAAGGATTTAAGTTAAACTTGTTAGTTGTCCCGATATCCTACAACTAAGCTTGGCTGAAATACATATATTGGTGGGACGCCTAAAATATGTGTATGATCCAAACTAAGTTGTATGATTCAAACGATAGTAGCACGAGATCGTAAACGATCTAAGCGAAACTGTAATGCCTGTGGTTCGTATTACGTATTTCTGGAATACGTGTATGTATTTATTCTTGTATTGCATGATTCCTTGTTTAGTTTTCTTCTTGGCTTGGCTTGGTTTACTCTCAGTTTGGGTTGGCTTGGTTCGGCCGGCCCAATGCTTGGTTCATCATGGGCCAAGGGTGGAACACCTTAGCCTATGCTTCTCCTTCATTTCCACCACAACCCTCCCTCTTTATTATCTCCACCAACCTTCTCTCTCCTCCATAATTTTCATTTACTTCTCTTTCCCCTACCATTACTCTTCTCCACCAACCAAGAACACCATAGGCAAGTGCAACTTGCTTCCACAAGAGAACTCCTTTGATGGTTTCATTAGCTTCTTCTCATGATTCTAAACCACATTAAAACTTGTCATTTTTCATTTTGAGGCTTTAATTCTTGTAGATCTATAAATTAGTTATTTTCGGATTTTGGTGGTTTTGATCTATCAAACTTCCTTGTTTTCAAGTTTTGATAGTTCCATGTTGTAGAGAATTTCATTCTACCCAATTTTGACCTTTGGAAAGTTGGATTCGGACTTGTTTTGACCAAGATATGGACAATTGAAGCTTAGATTCAACTTAGAGTTCTTGCTGTTCTTGCCATTTGGAGAAGACAGTGAATAGTGAGCTAGCTTTTTAGCTTACGCCACTGAGCTGTACGCTGCTCTTTAGCGAGCGTACGCTAGCCTTGGTACGCTGCTCTTTAGCGAGCGTACGCTAGCCTTGGTACACTGCTCTTTAGCGAGCGTACGCTAGCCTTGGTACGCTGCTCTTTAGCGAGCGTATGCTAGCCTTGGTACGCTGCTCTTTAGCGAGCATACGCTAGCCTTGATACGCTGCCTGTTGGCAGCGTGTCTTTTGCGTACGCTAGCGTGAGCGTGCCCTAGACCCTTTCGTACGCTAGCTCAAGCGTACGCAGTCTTGAGCGTACGCTAGCTTGAGCGTACGCTGACCTGTAGCTTGAGCGTACGCGTGTCTTGGTACGCTAGCTTAAGCGAGCAAGGTGTACGCTGGCCTGAGCATAGTTTGACCTGAGCGTATGGCCTTTGGCTGACTTGGTCTCATGTCAGCGTGTCAGATTTGGTTTTATTTTTCTTAAGCTTGGCTCTTTTATAGCCCTGTATATTGATATTTATTAGATATTTTATGCCCATTTTATATCCTTACGCCTTTTGTCCTGAACTTGATAATTACGAATTTGCTTGATATGTTGGAAATTGATAATTTAGCATGACCTGATAGTGACCCATAGTGGTGCACTCCTGACATGACCTGATAGTGGCCCGTTGTGGTGCACTCCTGACAAGTACACTTGGCATGATAACCTGACATGTTATATCTTGATAAGCTGTTGCGACGGCTACTTGACATGACATGACCTGTATAATAACCTGGACACCGTGGGTGATTGTGCTTGTATAAATAATCCAGTCTTGTCTTGCATCATGTCTAGGAGGGGACTCCTGAGTACCACGGTCAGGAGTACCTATTGAAATAAACTAAGGGCTAATAACTAGATTAATACATTAGTCATGAAGAGATTTCCCAGCTACAGGCAATCCCGTTACCTGGGCACGCCTTGGGATCTGTAGCCTGCCGTCGAGTAGGGCACATTTCCAGCACACTGTCATGTGTTGCACCCTTCAAGCTACCTAAGGGTACATTCGTTTCCTGGACGATGTACCCACCTGAATTCAACTCTAATCTTTAACCCGGGGAACCTGGATGGTCTGCAGGGCTTGTGGCTGTGGAACAATCTCACTGCATTTTGTTAGTAATTAGGCTTGTGACAACCCTAGTTAGTTAAAGTATCAAGCCGTAATTCTTGCTTGGCCGTGAAGTGATTGGACGGAGTCTAACCAGTCTAGTCTTGCCCTGATCCTGTTCCTGATTATTGAATGACCAGAATGCTTGTATTTATTTTACCGATAAATGGTGAGAATTCTAAGTTCTGTTCAGACGAAGGGTTACAACCCCGGTCCTTGTTTGGTTTACGGGTTGTAACCTGGTTATTTGAATAGTTCCATGGTTATCTCGTCGTATATCATCCTGGTGTATTTTCTTTATTTCCAGTTCTTATTTTTATTTATATCTTGTGCTGATTGCTGGTTTTAGTTCTTAAGTGAAGCCTCCTTTGTGGCACTTGCTCTTTCTGGGGTCTGACCCAGCTGATTTTGTGTGGCCAGATTTCGGAGCGGCTCCAGAGGATCTACCGACCTTCCAGCCAGATGGTGGCCACTAGACGGAACCCTAGCAACGAGTGGGTTATTTTTGGCTCTCCCACTCTATTGTAAAAATATTCTTTTGAGGCGTTTAGCCGACGAGCACCTGTTTAGCTCGATTGCACTTACTTACTGTCTGCCTACGGGCTGTAACATGATTAACAGATCCTAGGGTTGATCATGTATGACTAAACTCTTGCTAGTCCTGACATTTTGTAACGACTAGCTTCATGATCAACTGAATATGTAATGTTTGGGACGCCTTACTATTGTATATTTAATGATCATACATCTTGTGACTTTTACTTACTTGCTTGTGATTGAGACACTAGGCTTGTTCATGACCTTAAGAGACTGTTGGCTTGTAGATAAAACCCTCATGTATCTAGACAGCCGTGACCGTATAGCGAGATGGATTCCATTTCATATACGTAGCTGGCTATGTCTGCCCCCGCTCTCCAGTATTCTGGTTCTGGGGCGTGACAGAAACACTTGGATTTAAGTGTTGGTTTCAGTTCGAGGACGAACCTTGTTTTGAGTGGTATATTATATAATGCCCCGCTCCGCACGGTACATTATGATGAGTCGTTGACTCGAAGAGTTGTGTTGACCAAAGGTAAGCCTTAAGTCGATTGGAATATATGAATCGAATCGATGCAAAGGATAAGTCCCATTTGAGCAAGCATTGATGTTAGTTGATCTGGTGTACAGGCTATGCCTTTATGCTGGATTACGGATCGTGGCATGGACGCAATATGCCAAATCAACCGAGTAGTTCAAAGGAATGGCTAAGTCTGAGAGTTAGCTATGCGACCAAGTTATGGAAGCGAGCCGCATCAACTCGGCAGAACGACAACGTGTATCGAGTTAAGGTGGACGGGTTCTTGACTCTCTCTCCCTATTCCTTAACATCTAATAAAAAAATATCATTGTATGCTTAAGTAGCTATTGAGTTAGCGAGCGTGGCTCAGGCGAATTAAGGTTTCAGTATATGTCGAACACTAAGGTAGAACATCGAACATTGAACAATTGAAGCGACGTGCATCAAGTGTACGGGTCACGGTAGGGCAATGATGGTAGAACATTAAAAGATGATATTGAGATGTGCATCACGTGCATGGCTCCGAGAACATTGAACACTAAGTCTAAAATATTAATTATGGCGTTAAGCGTGCCCTCGTGCATGAAAGCTACGAAATGACTAAGTAACAATGGAACCACGGTTATGTGAATAACTTATGAATGGAACGTGTTGAGTATGAGTACGAGAAGTCTAAGTCGTTGGATGTCGTGCATCAATACGGATGTGTTGGGGCATAATGTCCGTCGGAACTTGAGATAGAGAGAACGGATTATGTTTACGGAACATGAATATGTTTATGGAGCATGAATATGTTTATGGAACGTAAGATTTGGTTGGAATGATATGACTTGTATGCTATGGTACGTATTGCATGGTCAATGGACTCGGATGGCACATGCACGGATGCGGTTTCCCTCGGACGGTTGCGACCGGGGCACCGGGACCGTTTGGCCTATGAGAGAATTATGTATGGTATTTATGGTGCACATCATTCGGACGGGTTGCGACCGTCCAGTGCTGTGATAAGCTATGATATCAGTAAGTTTGGGATCCTTCGGATACTGGGCTCGCAACCCGTATCGAAGTGATCATAGGCTTACACATAAGAGATGCCAAGTCCATTACGGTGCGAAACACCATGACCTTCATATAGATAGGGCCGGTGGACTGAGATGAGAGTTGGGTGCAGGCGCAGGGCCTGCCACCCTTATGCATATGTCTAAGTTTATGGTCGGCTAGTTGTGTAAAATGTATGATTGCTTATTCGAGTTCTAACCATTGCAGGCTAGGCAGAAAGGGACGGGCTATGCACAATCCACTATGTTATGTTTCAGATTATGTCTAACTGTATCTGCTGCAGGAATACGATATGGGACACAATCATATTAAGTTGCTATGTTGAATATTGCCATAAAACTGATCCTAAGGCTAAATAGAAAGAGAACCAAATTAAGATGCATGTTTCACTAAAGATACTTAGTGTTTGGTTTGGGTACGAGCGGGTCTTGATCAGTGCGAAGCGAGGACGAAAGCACTAATCTTTCACTAGTTTGTGTGCAGGTTCAGGTATGTTCGGTTCGGGGCGGAGCTTGACTTGGACGTGCCGAGGCATGGAGTCCTTGGCGTTCAAGAGGAGCTACCGCATAGGCATTCGGACTTGCGACATGGAGATGTTTGACCGAAGACTACTTGTTGGCTATAAAGAGGCATAATGTATGGAACAATGTAATCCTTTGTGAGCTAGAGGGATCATGAGCGTTGTAGCCAATTGATATATATGTTGGGCTATTCAGAGCCTTTGTAATCTTCAATTTATTATCAATAAAAGAGATTCTTATGTTATACTTTGTTTCCTTCTGCTGCTTATGTTATCAATTTGAGATAAATACTATGTGAACCTGTTATCTTGCCTTGCACGAGCGCAACTTCAGGCTCGTGCGGCATCACGTCCCAGCGAGGACGATGATTCGGGTGAAATCTAGCGAGGACGAGCGATTTTCCGGATCGGGGCGTGACATCTTCCCCAGGCAGTATAATGAATCTCCTTCTTTTTTTCTCTAGAACCTCACCAGAAATTGCATTGATGATTGACAAGGTTATTGGCCACCTTCTTGGGGATGTGATAGGCTGATAATAAATAAATAATATTGTTATCAATATTTGAACTAAGTACCTCTAATATGTAAAACTAACATGATAACTACTCTACACTTTAACTCTTGTAAGTTAATGGTGGCCTATACCACATCCTTATTATATATATGTTCATGTTTGTGCGTGTATAATTTTTGGGTCATGTACCGTCCAATTATCCTATACCAAGGGCACCCCAAGCTCACATGGGAGTGCAACATAAGTTCGATCCTTCTTAGTCCTTACTACTAGGGGTGACCATAGTTGGAAACTGAAAATCGAATCGAAATATGACTCGGTTTGGAGATTTGAATTTCTGAAATATCGGTTCTTTTTTCGATTCTTTGTCCGAGTAACTGAACCGGAAAACGATTTAAATCCAATAATTTACCAAACTATCATCAATTTATATATACTAATATTTTCACTAACCCTATCTAAACGCACTCTCTCCTTCCATTCACTGTTGGCACGTGTCGTCGCTTCTTTGATCTACCCTCAATTTATATATACTAATATTTTTTCACTCACTGTAATTGTAATAATTCATACAACAATGTTAGATTATTATTATTTTTTGAAAATTTGTTATTTAAATTGGTTAAATTGCTAAAATGTGAATGTCCGACCTATTGATTCATGAAATCGAATCGAACGAAAATCGAACCGAATTAGTTCGATAAGATTTTTATAAAAACAGTCCGATTTTCGTTTGGATAAATATAATTTACAGTTATATCAAATTTATATATTATATTCAATTTTAACCGAATCGAACAGTAGCTCACCCCTATTCACTATGGAGTTCTTAGTATAGGTTAATCTTGAAGAATATGACACGTGCGCAACTGAAAACATATGACCTCTCTTTGATAAGCTAAGGTAGGGATAATTCTTTAAAATAAAATAAAAATACTCCACACGCGTCATCATCAAATCAAAGGAAGGAAGCTTCAAAAAGACTCTTAGCGTCGTCCCGACGCCAAAAGAGTAGTCTTGACATAGGTTGGGTCAACTAAGATTGAGTTAGACCAGTTTAGAGTCAACTGAATTTTCATTTATTTTTTATTTTTTTTGAAAGAAGGTAATTGTGACGAACGCTTCCATCAAAAATCGATACTACTCGGACCGCATATCTCTCTCTTAACCACTAGACTAGAGGTTATTTGCAATTTTCATATATATATATATATATATATATATATATATATATATATATATATATATATATATATATATATATATATATAATGGGTTAGACGAGTTGAATTAGTCGCCATACATCTCTCTTAACCGCATAGATCTCCTGACCACTCAAAGATGCATCTTACAGATCCCAAAAGTAAAATTAGGTCGCCATCCCTTGACTTGAATCAAACCCACATATTAAATGGGTTAGACGAGTTGAACAGTCTAAATCTAATCCATATCCCAACAAGAAGACGATATCTTCGATTGGGCTTGAACATAATAGATATGAGCGGACCGATAAAATTGGGGCAACCGCCCTTGACTTGATCTAGACCTATTTATTAAATGGGTTAGAAGAATTTGACATGTTTAAATATGAACCCAAAAATCCTAGAGGAACTCATGACTTCTTGAATTTTAAAAAATTGGTCACTAACAGCCGTTGGATTATATCTACCTCATCCATTGATTTTTTTCAAGAACCTGAACAGAAAAAATCAATGGTCTAAATGTAAAAATAAACATACAATCTAGTTATTGTAAGTTCTTATTTGCCTATTTGAGTTTCTATTTGAGACGAACTCATATGACCCGTAACGTCTAACATGACAGGTTTGGTTATCAAAAGCCCAAATTGGCACCCTCACATAAGAAGCCCAAATTGGCACCCTGAGCATTCGGCTATTTCGGTTCAAATTGAATCGAATATCCGAAAACCGAATAAATAAAATCGAAACCGAACCGAACTGGCCCATAACCAAATCAAACTAAACCGAATTAAATCGGTTCGATTTTCAGTTTATTCAATTTTTTTATTTATTAGCGTTTTAAACAAATGACCTTTAGCCTAGTGGTTAAGAGAGATGCATGTGACTCAAGTGGTCAGGAGTTCGAGTTCCAGTGGAGACGAGTTCGCCACAATTACCCATTGTTTCAAATATATATATATATATATATATATATATATATATATATATATATATATATATATATATATATATATATAAAATAATTTTTTTTTTTCGGTTTTCGATTTTGAATCGAAACCGAATTTTTTGAAACCGAACCGAATCTATTATTTGATTTGGTTTTCGGTCCAAAGCCTCACCCTACGGCCTCACCTATCAACGAAGAGAATGGGATCTGTAAGATGCATCTTTGAGTTGGACTTAAAGGCCGAAGCTCAGTCTTGTGCAGGCCAGTTGAGCCGAAATGAACAATATCCCATCTGTAGTTTGGGCTATTGTGGGCTTCTTTTAATTTAAAATCCAGGCCGGTCCACCAATATCCCATCTGTAGTTTGGGCTATTGTGGGCTTCTTTTAATTTAAAATCCAGGTCGGTCCATCGAAAACATTGTAACAGTGTATTTGTCGATTCTTCATGAGTTGGCCCATGAATTTTGTTCCTTTTTGGGCCGGTTTGTTTTGGGGAAAGGAAATCAATTATTTGCTCTTCCTTTTCCTTTTCCTTTGAAAAAAAATGTAATTCTCATCGATTTTCTTTTACTGTATTTGAAAAGGCAGGAAAATTTGTGAAAAAAAGTGAATATTTGGGAGTGAAAAAGTAAATCTATGGAATGTTTGGGATCCATTTTTTTCCCTTATTTTTCTTTCTCTTGGAAATCAATTTTCTTTCATGCTCATTTCATTTTGGCATCCAGTCACAAAGAAAAATGACTTTCATTTTTCTAGTCCATGATTCCGCAAACAAAACTTGACTTGGTTCTCTTTTGATAATCTGTATTTAAGTGCGTATTAACAATTATTAGTAACATTTTTTTTCCTCATATTCCGAAAAGAACATGTCAAAAATTACGAAACCTAAACAAATAAAGAAAAAGAAATCAATTCTTTGCTCTCTTTTTTTATCCTTTCCTAAGAAGTTGTAATTCTCATCGATTACTTTAAGGTGTTTGGAAATGCCATTAATATAGTCTGAATTCATCTTCGAGCAAGAATAGTTTACTCTTAATTTTTTATAATAAATGGAAAAATATTGGGAGAGAGTGAATCATTATGGTAGGTGAGAACCATTTTTTCTCATATTTTCTTTACTTTTGGGAAACAAATTTTTTTCTTGCTCATTTGTTTGGGCATCCAATCACAATAAATAAATAACTTTCATTTTTCAATATCCTCATTCCACGAAGCAAACGTGGCCTAAGGATATCACTTAAATAATTGGTAAAGGTTAGCTTGGTTAACTTGAAATTTTATTAGGGATTTTAAATATTTGTCTCCTGATCCTTGGGCCATTTCAGGCCTTAAGTTAGGTTTAATATCTGCTAATAAATCTTTACCCATATTATCCTTAATCCGAATCCGGTTGCGTTAGACTTATAAAACCATTTTAGATCACAATTTGTGGAATAAATGTTTGCTCAAATAAAAAAAGTTAGGGGAAAAAAAAAAGATTGGGCGCCATCTTAGATGGCGCCACACTCTAAAAAAAAAAATTGGGCGCCATCTAAGATGACGCCACATCACTTTTCCTACAAATATTGAAAACTTCTCCTCTTTTATATAAACTAGTATATCACCCGTGCGATGCACGGTTTGTATATTTAAAATTATTTTAAAGCGCAAAATAAATAAGTGAATGTTCTTCACATTTATTTAACATTTGAAATTAAAACAAAAGTTAGAATAAACTCAATTTTGAAATACATGTAAGATAACATTACATTAATATGATTATTTAATAATTAAATTTTAGCAACGTAATTATCATTAGTACTATGTATGTAATTCACAAAATATCTTGGACCAACATATATTAATATGTTGTTGAACGAATTATAATAATATATACCTCAATGTAAATAAAATAAAACGATAAAGTCTATTTTGATGACATAAAAGATAACATTTCACTTACTTCTACAAATTTTGAAATACTTCCTTATACACAACATTTGTTGTTGAATTACATTGATCTCCATCTTGGCTGCATATTAAAATCTTCAATCCTTTCTTACTTGTTACCCTTGAAACCGCAACATATAACTGTCCGTGACTAAAAACGGGATTCTTCAAGAAAAGTCCAACATGAGAAAGTGATTGACCTTGACTTTTGTTTATTGTCATTGCATAAGAAACAATCAATGGATATTGTCTTCTTTGAAATTTGAAAGGCAATCTTGGATCAGAAGGTGTCAGTGACATTCTTGGAATCAAAACTTTATTACCAGCATTGTCTCAACAAAGAATCTTTGCTTCAAGAACACGATTGCCTAATTTTGTAATCAGCAATCTAGTACCATTACATAGGCCAGCTGAATGATCTATATTTCTTAATAACATTACTGGGGTACCAACTTTCAATTTTAACTCGTGATTCGGTACACCTGAACATTTAATACTATTCAAGAACTCTGGAGTGTGAACATCTGATAATAAGTCAACATTGGCGTCTGACTTGGATGGACTATCAGAACTTAAATATGTGCTTGCGTTACCAGAATTCAGTGAGATCATGTACTCATTTACAGACTCGACAACATCAAGAGTTGGCGCTAATATAGCTCTATCCTTCAAGAAATCTGGATCGATGACGAAATTCGCAAATGAAGGATATGTGCTCTCAACAATTGTTTGCAGTGGATCATTTGCATTACTAAGTAAAATATCACTTGGAATATCGATACTTGCACAACCATCATTATGCCCTCCAAGTGTTCCATCTCCTATACTTGCAATCCATTCAGAAAACCGTTTGAGCTCTTCACTTTCAGATGTTATGCTACAACCATGAAGTCTCATGTTTTTTGTCAACCTCAAAACTTTACAGTTTTGCCAAATATAAGAAGAATTTATAGTTGCATGAACTATATCTTGTCTACTACCTTTCGGAATTACAGGCAATATTTGTCGAAAATCTCCTCCGAAGACAATTGTTTTTCCTCCAAATGGTGTCTCAGAACTTAGTGGATTGCTAAATTGCATTATATCTCTAAGCGATCTATCCAACGCTTCAAAGCAATATCGATGCATCATCGGCGCTTCATCCCAAATTATAAGTTTGCACCTAACAATTAGGTCTGCAAGTTGACTTCCTTGTTTGATATTGTATGTTGAATCCTCATTTACATTTATTGGAATAGCAAATCTTGAATGAGCTGTTCTTCCACCAGGCAACAGAAGTGATGCTATCCCACTTGAAGCCACATTTAGAACTATTTCTTCCTTAGATCTCAAGCATGCAGATAATGTTTTCCAAATGAACGTTTTTCCAGTACCGCCATATCCATATAAAAAGAAAATACCACCATTTGTAGAATTAACAGCATCCATTATTATGTCGTAAACATGTTGTTGTTCATCATTCAAGCGAGCAAGTAGGTGCACGTGTTCTTCTGCTAGAGCCGCTCTATCATAATTTAATTCATCATGCACCAATCTATTTGTAGTATTTGATAAGGAGTCCATGTTTGGAAATGGCATTGATGGAAATTCTCGCAAACTTCTACCACAATTTCTCAATAACTTTTCAATCTCAACCAAAGCGTAATTCTTAATGTCATCCTCACTCATAAGCAAATCTAGAATTAAAGAGAGAGAATATGTTGTAATTAATTATAAAGCTATATTAACGATCAAATAATATGCAAAACACAAATTAAACTTAAAAATAGAAAATAAAATATTTACCTTGGTCGTGCAACGCAATTCGTTGATTATATAAAACATCATCTGATAAGTATGTCCAACACTTGTTCCAAAGTAATTCAGGCCGACTTATAGAGCCAGATGACAACAATGTCACAAATAAATTTCTCAAAGAATATGCAGATGCCCAATAACTTGCCTCAATAATACCATCGATATATTCATCATCATCCTCCAATAAACCTAAGACATAACAAGCTTCACGATATGACTCGTAATGAATACCATTGACTTTCTTAATATCATCATAGCATTTAGGTCCACGGACGATATTGAGAAGACATCTTAAATGGTACATCTCACCGCAACCAGGTGGAACATAAAAAATTCGACCTAATGAGAAACATTTTTTCTCGGAGTCCACTCTCTAGTCTTCTGTTTCCAAACAAATTTTTGTGGAAATTCTGCATATGTGAGATTTTTTGCCTCTGGATATCGCTTGTTCGCTTCAAACCAAGCTAAGAACATGCTTTCATTCACACTGGCACGATCAATAATGGTATCAATAGCATCTGCGTCTGAAAAAATAATAGGCTGCTCGTCGGGTAAGTGAAAGCTAAGTCACTCAACAGGAGGATTCTTATATTGGATCTCAAAACCAAACAATCTCCATGCTGCCTCACAAGCAGAAATGTATCTACAATCGTAATACATGTTAATTTCATCTATTGGTTTTTTGGTTTCCTCATCGTCCGTAGTTCTATAGAAGGATGCAGTTACACGATCATGCCCTTTATTCACATACTTGAACAAATATTTTATAGATCGAGACTGATTGCACCATTCAACATTCATATGACCACCATACTTCAACAATAGATAACGATTATGAGGCACTACAAATCGATTATCTAGTTCAACGCCATCCTTTAAAACCGTTCTTCCATCATCTCTGCGTCTATATACTGGATATCCGTCTTCATCAACCAAAGTATTTTCAACAAATTTTTTTCGGAAAATGCTTTGAGCAACGACCATCTGACATACATGGTGAATTCTTTCTTGCAACACCACAAGGTCCATGTATCATAAAATCTCGCACTGCATTGTAATAGATAGGATCTAATTTTTGATCAGGAATTTCTGCTGAGATTATATGATCTATATATTTACCCGATGGAAACTTATCTTCTTTCGCTAGGAACAATAAAATATGAGCATGCGGCAACCCCGTTTTTGAAATTCAACCGTATATATAACTGAAAAACAATAGAAAAAAATTAATATTAAATCTATTAATAAAACAAATGATTAAGTACAAAAAATATAGCAAAATCATTACCAGCTCTAACTGTTCCAAATATTTTATTATGTTTCAGATCTTTGATCAGCCCATCCAATTTCACCTTGAAAACCCTACATAATATATCTGGTCGATCTTCAGGATGAAGACCTTTTTTTCAACATATCGAAGTATTTCAGGCCATTTGGGGTTGCATGTAAATGTTATAAACAAATCCGGGTAACCAACCCATCTGCATATTGCCATTGCATCTTGGTAATTTTGAATCATGTACCGGGCACCTCCTGTAAAAGAAGATGGTAGAATGACTCTTTTTCCTTGAGTAGTCGGATCTGTTTCACCTCGTAATAATGCATCTGTAAGACCTTTATACATCTCACACCGTAATTGTTTTTGATGCGTTCGAATAAATTTTAATCTTGCAGATTCAACCATTGTATAAGCATCAACCAAAAATTGTTGCATAAGTCTTTTAGTAGCAAATATGATAGAAGGCTCATTATCCCTTTCATGCAGTCTATAAGCAAACCATTCTCTAGTACTTACTCTCCTTCTTCCACCATTACCTCTATTTGTTGATTCAGATAATTGAATGTCTTCTCTATAACCATCTTCACCGTAGGGAAAGATCAAGGGGTATTGTAATGCTAAATAAGAAGCATGTAACTCATTTATTCGTTGTAGGTTCCCAGCTTGTGTTTCAACCATAATATCTCTATCACCTAAGCATTCATCAAGATCTCCAACTATCAAAGCAGCAACTTCAGAAACTGTAGGTAAATTATACTGTCGTCCATCTCCATGTCTCCTTCCTATCAATTTCAATCGGACGCTTGAATTACCTCCTTTACATATTTTTTCGCGAGCCATTCTAAAAGACTTCACTAATACATTATTTTGATCCAACATATCCTTCAACTCACGTACAATTTCTGCATGCAAATTATTAATATTACCGTTCTTCCTGAAAATAATGTAAAAAAATATAAGATAACTGAATATATTAATAATCAATGATCAATATACAATTGTACATATCTGGGAAAAATATTCGATAAATACCTAACAGCTTTCATTCTGTTTTGAATTTCATTTTCTGTATCATAAATATATAGCTGTGCAAATTTTGGACTTGAACCTTCAACGGATAATAAACTTCCTAATAGATGGTAGTTTTGTCCATGCATTCTAAAAATTGGTGGAGAATTTCCTTGATTTGGTTCCGGATCAACCTTGCCTCCCATTGAAGTGAATGAGAACATGCTCTCTTATCACTCACACCATATAATAGATCATTTAAAACTTTAGGCGGTCTCTTCATTGGTGAAATTTGAATCTTTCCTTGCATACAACATAAAGAGTACGTCGGATTTTTGCATTTGTAGGAAGACTGCACTCTCTCGTCATACCAAAAGTGTGCACCACAAAAGTTACATTTATAAGTTGGATCGCCAATATCCCAATAATCTGTTAATAAAAAATGCCAATAAAATATAAATAAATTACAAAATCCATAAACTAAACTAATAAGTACACACATAAACACACAATCTTTTATAAACTAATACCAATTTTAGGATTTGCATGTCCATGATCAAATTTACAATCTCCATTCGTCAATTTAACAACAACTGCAACAGAAAAAAAAAATTATTACGCATTCGATCTATCATACAAAAACTGAAACTAATTTCCTTTTAAGAAAAATTGAAATAAATCACAAAATTTAAATACTTGAATTTTAGAAAAAAATTAGGCTTACAACATACTTGAAGACTCCTCATCTGCAGTTAAATCAATTGTTGTTAAATCACTATTTTGCTGCAAATTTGAGGTTGTATATTTTTTGCAATATAGTGAACTTTGGTTCATTGAAGTAGATAAATCAACTGCTTCACTTGATCCACACACTGCATAATATTAAATGAAATTCAAAACTTTGCAAAAATAAAATATATAAGTATGTATGTATAATTTAATAATAAATATCAACCATACCATTCGTTATTTCGCTAAAAGGATATGTAGAAGTATGACACACATTATTAAACAATACGCTGCTAGAATACAGCTGTTTGCCATATGGATTTAAATCTTCTGCAAAAAATTAAGAAAAAACTTAGAAAAGTAATAACAATACAATAATAATATATAACATTTTTATTTATAAAAATAGTAAATTAGGCTCTAATAGATTATCGTAACACATTTTTTAGTATATATATTCGTTTTAGGTTTGGGAAAAAAAAAAACTCACTCGAATGACCATCATCATTAGTTTGTAAAATCACTCTCGATGGATCAGAGTATAGTTTTGTAAATCTCTTCGTCGAGTAGTCAAATGATCTTTTCTTCTGAGAAACAATTAAATCCGCAGGCTCACTTGACCCACATACTGCATACAAAATCAACATATATATGTATGTACATATATATTGTTAGATAGATACAGGGCCGGCCCTGGGGTAAGCCGGACAAGCCAACGGGCTTGGGCAACCCCCCTGGTGAGGGCAACCCCCCTTCGCAACCCCCCTTCTCTACCCCACCCCTAAGTCCCCACCTCTCCGCTAATAAAGCCTATGCGGTCCACCCCAACTCCTCTTTGTTAGTTGAACTAGCACACGAGACCCATATTTTGAGTTCCTATTAGAAATGACTCGAGTAGCTCAAGGGAAAGAACTCGGAATCTGATATCCATGATGTCACTAGAACATGTCAATTTTTTGATATCTTCTTTATGAGTATGACAAGGGACAACCAAATATAGCTCCGACTAGGGCAACCCAACTCTCTGGGCCGGCCCTGGATAGATATGTAAAAATCATTAACCATTAAATACTTTGTGAAAAAAAAATCATAACTTACCATTCGTGATGTCACCGAAAGGAGATCTAGATGATGGACAACTGGTCATGTTCGAATCGTTCCCACAAATTACGTCCGATTGAAATTTTTTCTGGCTTGATGGAGGCGTAAATTTACCTATGTCCACATCTATATTTTTAACAAAAAATAAAGAATAATTAAGTAAAATTTTAACAAAATTTAAACGTAAATTATGTATGTCATAAATTTTTAACAAAATTTAAACGTAAATTTAACAAAATTTTAACAAAATTTAAACGTAAATTTTAAAATTGTGTATGTTATATATATATATATATATATATATATATATATATATATATATATATATATATATATATATATATATATATATATATATATATAAAAGTTTTTATATTAATATTTTTAATCTTCCATAAATTGTGGTTTTGGGGAGACAAAAAAAAAATTGTTGAAACGGTGCTTTGGACTGTGGTTTCGGAAAACCCAAAAAAATTGCTGAAACCGTGGTTTTAGCCCACAGTTTTTTTAGACCATGGTTTTAATAGGCCACGGTTTTACCAACCGACGGTATTCCCAAGACCTCAGCATTGAATGGTAAAAGAATCACTTCATTTTTCTTCTTTTCCTCTCTCCATTCTTTCGTTTCATCTTCCCGTGCACTTGTGTATACATTTGGTTTTCTTGGGTTTAAATTCTTTTTTTTCTCTTAAAATCTATTTTTCGTCCGGCTTCTCTTCTTTTAATCTCTTAATTCTTTTTTTTTGCTTTAATCTTCCTCCTTCCATCCGTATGCTGCATCGCACGGGTCATAAAATCTACTTGTGTTTTTTTTTTTTTTGATTATAAGCATGGAAATGGAATTTAAATGTTTATTTTTCGTCCGGCTTGAGAATTTTTTGTTCTGGAATTATTTATTTTGCCAATTTATTAGGTTTTCGTCCAGTTTTCGTTGTTCCCTCTTTAATCCATAAGTTGTGGATGTTATAGATCTTGGATGTTATAGATCTTGGATATATTGAAAGTTTTGTGGATTTCGAATATTTTTTGCGGTTGCGAACGGATTTATGTAATAAAAAAAAAATTTGTAGTGTTTTTAAACCGTATGTTGACAGTTTTTTTCATTAAAGAATTTAAATTTATTTTTACAGTTTAAATCCAACAATTTATATTTCATGTTTTTTCTTATAAATTCATGACCCAGAAAGATAGATTAAAGTAATCAGAATTTAATATATATATACAGATATATATATATATATATATATATATATATATATATATATATATATATATATATATATATATATATATATATAAATTTTTATATTAATATTTTTTTTCTTCCACAAATGGTGGTTTTGGGGAGACCAAAAAAAGATATCAGATTCCTGTAACCAAATAATTTTAAACAGAATATTTTAAATATAAATTAAAGTAAATTCAAACAACCAAGATGTTAACACATACCTGACTATCTTTAAATTGTTCAGAATATAGTGAAATTGGTCCTTCATCGGTAGTCAACTTTAATACCGTAAATGATCCAGTATAATTACGTACTTGTTCAGATCGTACTTGAATTTTGAAGAAAATTCTCAAGCCAACTAAATTTTGTATTTCCTCTGGAACTTTGTTATCATTTTCTGATTCCTACAAATTTAAAAAAGACAAATTTAGGTATAGTCAATAAATTCTCAAATATGTTTAGAGCTTATTTGCAAACGTACCTCTGTCATCTTCTTTTTTAAGTCCAAAACTTTTTTTCCAATAAGCTGAACGCATTTCTTGTCCCATAATAGTAAATCAATTTCTCCGGTAGTGTCAATGACACGAACATTAATTTTGTACCTGTCACATAAAATTGTATTTAGGTTTCTAGTAGAATAGTAGTTGAATTTAGTTCTCAAGTAGTATAGTAATTGGCTTTAAAAAGATTGTAGGTTATTACCTGATGTTAACATCTTGTTCAAATTTGTCACACCTGTCACAGTAAAATAAATCGCCGCATTTATCTAGTTTTTTTGGACATTTGTTACACGATAAATACCACCAAGCATTCTTTAATACAACTTCAACAATTTCAGCATAAACCCAAAAGCTTCCAATCTGATAATCAATAATAAAAAATCTAGATTAATATTATAATAAAGGTAAAAGATGTAATAAAATATAATTATCAAATGTAAATGAAAGAAATATATACCTCATGGTTATCTTTCAATTTATCAATGGTCCGAACTACAGCATGGCCACTTGATAATTCATTTTCAACCAAATTTGTAGAAGTAAGGGAAACTGTACTTATAGTGATTGATTCACTACTTTCCTCAACAATCCTTCATGAAGTGGACAAATATTCATTAATTTAATTCTGAGTACTAATGTAAACTATAATAAAGCAAAAATAAATTTTATTATCACAATGATTTAGTTACCTTGCTTTAAAATTTTCAATATCTGGAATGTCAACATCAAAAATCAACCTTGAAACATAGAAGGTGTTGGATGCTGTAACTTGTCCTATTCGGAAAACAATGCAATTTAAACTTGTATTAAACAATTTTATAAATTTGGAAATGAAGAATGAAAATAAAATTATATTGCAAAAAAATTAAATTATACCACGGTTTATTACCTCTATATAATTTCGTACGAAACATCTGTAAAATTACTACAACAGGTTCATTTCTGCCATTGTTAACGTAAGAAACCATATCATCCACCAAATTACCCCACAAAGTACATGGCAGACGATGTTTCCTACAAATACAAATGAATTTAATTTTTTTGTTAATTATATAGATAATGTTAAAAAAAGAATATTAAAAAAATTAAATTATTACTCATTGTCCTCGAGAGTAATATCCATAAGTCGTGTTGGTCCATCTTTCAAATCCTTTGTTGGGGAGGATCTAATGAAACAACTCGTCTAATAATATCTGAAATTGATGGTATTTACAAATAACATTAAATCTGATGAAAAAAATTATTTCATATTTGTAATAATTTCTAAAATTTAACAATGTATTTACCAATAAGTTTGTTATCATCCAAAGATTCTTCACTTGTAAGATCAGAAAACTTTTGAAAACTAAAAACAAAGGAAGGAAACTTATCGTCAAATATTTCAACAACTTTCGTTTTTGTCAAGAATAATATCTTGTATTTATTTCCGGTTGTTTTGTATTTCATGTTGTTATTTGTAACAACAAAACAACGAACAACATAGACTCTTCTCTCATTCAGCAAAGGTTGAAAGTTGGCGATTAAGTCTTTCTTAATACTTGCATGAATTCGATCTCCCTGCAAAGGAAAAAACTTTAATTAGTACAAAAATATTTATGCTTATAATTTATCCAAGTATGCAGCTAAGTTTATTATCATTGAAATACTGCAAATATTTTTAATTATGGCTTATTGGTATTATTATTTATTATTCAAGATATTATGTGAATAAATTTGTTCATTTGATTCTGTTAATTTTTATTACATGTTGGTAAGTTATCATCATCATATTTTTCAATTTATTTCCTAAGTTGTATGTACATTTATGGATATATTTATATATGAATGTTGTTTTAAAATTTAATTTTATTTTCATCTTTATTTTCAGTTGATACAAATGAAGGTTAAGGAGTTTACTGTAAGTTAGTATCATCCTACAATTATCTACATTCGGCTATTGTCAAAACCATTGGCGTGGCATTCGTTGCAGCCATTGGCCATTGGCAATGTGTTCGTGTGATCTGATGTTGTAAAAGATGCTGACTTTTTATGGTATTTGTGTTTTTTTTTTGTCGGAATCCAAAACAATGTGTTTTATCATTTAACACATTTCGTTCGATTATCGCTAAAACCATTGGCGTGGCATTCATTGCAGCCATTGGTTTATCGACAATGATGATTTGACATCCAATGGTGAGGTATTGATTGCAGCCATTGGATGGTTATCCTAAATCTGAGTCTACAACAGTTTTTTACATTATTATACATCAATAGAGAAACAGAAGAATATATAAAAATTTGGGGAACATAAAACGTACGAATGGAAAGAGGAGAAGAAAAAAATGAAGTGATTCTATACCATTCAATGCTGAGGTCTCTCCCAATACCATCGGTTGGTAAAAACGTGGGCTACTAAAAACATGGTCTACAAAATCAGTGGGCTAAAACCACCGTTTCAGCAATTTTTGGGATCTCCCCAAAACCACAGTTTCCTAAACACGTTAGATGCTAATGGTTGATATTAAAATTTAACAGATTCAACGAACATGTAAAAAAAAAAAAAATACACGGTGTGCGTGTATAAGCGTAGTTTTGTTTCCCTGATTTGTTACAGTTTTAAATGGCATGAGATGATACAATATTCTGATAATGTGTTCTTTAGAAATTATATAATTGTTATTTCGTATTTTATTGATGAGTTCCACTGAACACATGTCACTTATTTTCCTAATTATATTTGTATAACAAACTGTCAATATAATTAATGATTAAACAATGATGTTTCAGTTTTCCCAAACCATAATCACTACTAAATCTGATAATAATTTTGTATATTGTGTCTTGATCTGTCCAATGGTTAACTGTAAACTTTGAGTTCTTGGGTCTGTCAAAACATAATCAGATTTCCTTTACTCTATGAAACCCTGACTTGAATGTTTATATTATGAAACATATTGAAAGTGTATATTGTTTTCAGATTTCATTACCACTATTATATTTGATATAAATTGATGTATATTGTGTCTTGATCTGTCCTACAGGAGCAATGGTTCATGTTAGATAGGCTTTGTATGATAGATTATGTTTTTGGTTCATTAATGATAATTTGTCATGAGGAATGAGACTGTTTTGGTAGACTCAGATACATTCACTTCTGTTTTTAACATTTTGTAATCCGACATTCGATTTTCATTACTCCTTGTCAACCCATAGCTGGGGAAAAATGAATGTTTAATTCATAGTTAAATGTCAATTATGATTTCTTGGGTTTGTCAAAACAGAATTTGATTTCCTTTACTCTATTTTATTTTCAGAGTTGGACGGATTGTTGATTCACTGTCTCTTTAATATCAACACACGCCCAGTAAATTGGTTTTCCTTCCATCCAAAAAAACTGAGATTTTTGGTTTTTCCCTAATGTAAACTATGCTTTGATTTTCTTAATGCTGGAAACAGACTTAGATTTATCTGTTTTCTATACACATTACACTGTCAGATTTCCATGTATTCTATACACATTGCACTGGTCAGATTTTCTATAACCATATGTTTTTGTTTTCTTGTTTTATCATTTAACACATTGCGTTCTTATAGTTGAAATAATGGCGGGACATTCGTTGCAGCCATTGGTACACTTGACATGATGATTTGACAACCATTGGCGGGGTAGTCGTTGCAGCCATATGGTTTTTAATCTAAATCTGAGCCATTCAATGCTGAGGTCTCCCTAATACCGTCGGTTGGTAAAACACTGGGCTAATAAAACCATGGTCTTAAAAATATGTGGGCTAAAGCCACGGTTTCAGTAATTTTTTGGGTCTTCCCAAAACCACAGTCCAAAACCACCGTTTCAGCAATTTTTTTTGGTCTCCCCAAAACCACGGTTTCAATGATTTGAATTAACATTTATGTGGGGTACACTTGACATGATGATTTGGCAACCATTGGCGGGGTAGTCATTGCAGCCATATGGTTTTTAATCTAAATCTGAGTCTACAGCAAAATTAATCAACCTCCGTTTTTTAATATTGCTGACAGCTATTGTACAATTTGTAATATTTCGTTGTACCAATATGGTTTTTATTCTAATTGTTTATCAGGATAAAAAACCATTCTCACTCTTCCGGGTTTAAAATTTCATTTCCTATTGCTTGAAGGACTTTAGAAATTGTACAATTCTGAGTAGTAATATATACCTGGTTGTAATAATATATGCTGTTGTAGGAAAAGCATTTCTAAGTTCTATATTAACATAATTCTGAGTTTACAGCAAAATTAATCAACCTCCGTTTTTTAATATTGCTGACAGCTATTGTACAATTTGTAATATTTCGTTGTACCCATATGGTTTTTATTCTAATTGTTTATCAGGATAAAAAACCATTCTCACTCTTCCGGGTTTAAAATTTCATTTCCTATTGCTTGAAGGACTTTAGAAATTGTACAATTCTGAATATATACCTGGTTGTAATAATATATGCTGTTGTAGGAAAAGCATTTCTAAGTTCTATATTAAAATAATTCTGAGTTTAGCTAACATAATCAGAATTGCAGAATGTAATTGGTTTATGGATTAGTAAAGTTACCTCAGAATCGTGAAATACACATTCGAGACTGAAAGGTTGTCCTTTTCCTCCATAGCCGGGTACTTCATACATACGAATAAGCCGAACTTTCAAATTCCAGAATGTTTTCGATGGACTGATCTCACGAATTAGAGAGAAGAAAGGAGCCATGGGTGAAGAATTTCTTTCTTACTTTTCTGAAACAGGGAGAGTGAAAATGGTTGCCAATTTTCCACTGTATTTATAGACAGTAAATTAAGACAGAATATTAATGTAAATAATGTTGGGAAACTCAAGAGTTGTCTTGGTTACGTAAAAAAGTGGATTTGGGAACCTTGCAAAAAATGCATGGGTTTAATTATTGACAGCTGAGTTTAGGCGGGAATATGCTGATTCGTGTGAATTTTGAATAATTTGAATTTTGTAAGGTGAAAAAATTGGACTTTTCTTTATTTTTTAGTAATTTTTTATTGTGCCTGAGTTTGGGCGGGAAAATGGCAGGTTTGTAATTTCTTTCAACTATTTTGCTATTATATATATATATGCTAAATTTCATCACTCTATATGAAATTTCTGTACTTTTTAACATCAAATGGTAGTTTAATATTTTTTATTGCTTGATTTTTTTTTGGGAAGATTTATGAAATGCCCAAAAACTAAAAAAGTTTTATGTAAAATCCACCGCTAAAAAAACTTTCATCGCGTGCCCAGAATTAGAGAAACTTATCCAAAGCGGGTTCCAAATGACCCTTTTGCCCTTCCTTTTAATTTATTGAAAACACCCACGAAACTGCTCTTAAAAAAAAGTTTCGATACTTCATCTTCTTCCTTACGCTGCTCACTTTCGAATCTAGGTTTTCTCCTCAAAAATCTTCAAAAACTCGTCGAAAAATTTCGGAAAGACTGGGACAAACGACAAAAATGCTAAAACGGAGGTCCAAACATCATTTTTTTGCGAATCTAAAATTTCGGAAGGCCGTCTAACGGTAAAGCGGTTACTTTCAGTCTCCTCGACGATACGCTCATTTTGCGACAAACGGGACCTCGTTTCGACCTCCCAGTCAAAAGTTATGGCCCTCCAAAGTTTCAGCTGACCATAAAATGCAGGAGAACGGCCATTCTCCGTGTTAGAACACGAAAAATGTTAATTTCACATGAGGGTGGTCATTCTCCGTATTAGTAACACGGAGAATGGCATTCTCCGTCTTAATTTACACGGAGAATGACCATTCTCCGTGTTAGTAACACGGAGAATGACATTCTCCGTCTTAATTAAGACGGAGAATGTCATTCTCCGTCCTGAAAGTTACACGGAGAATGGCCATTCTCCGTCATAATTTAGACGGAGAATGGTCATTCTCCGTCTTAGTTTACACGGAGAATGGTCATTCCAGTGTTAAAACGCAAGAGAATGACCATTCTCCGTGTTAGAAACACGGAGAATGCCATTCTCCGTGTTAAATAAAACGGAGAATGTCATTCTCCGTGTTAAATAAAACGGAGAATGACATTCTCCGTGTTAAATAAAACGGAGAATGCCATTCTCTGTCTTAATTTAAACGGAGAATGACCATTCTCCGTGCTACATTAAGACGGAGAATGTCATTCTCCGTTTTATTTAACACGGAGAATGACATTCTCCGTTTTATTTAACACGGAGAATGGTCATTCTAGTGTTAAAACGCAGGAGAATGACCATTCTCCGTGTTACTAACACGGAGAATGCCATTCTCCGTCTTAATTTAAACGGAGAATGTCATTCTCCGTGTTAAATAAAACGGAGAATGACATTCTCCGTCTTAATGTAGCACGGAGAATGGCCATTCTCCGTTTAAATTAAGACGGAGAATGTCATTCTCCGTTTAAATTAAGACGGAGAACGGCATTCTCCGTTTTAAATAAAACGGAGAATGGCATTCTCCGTGTAATTTAGTTTTTTTTCATGAACAAAGAGTTTCGTTCTTCTTTCAAAACGATGATAATTCTGATGAAAAAGAAGAAGAAAGATATTCTCTCCACAATTGACCTAATTGTCGGAAAACTTCAAATGTCTCCACGATGAAGATGAAGGTGATGATGATGATGATGATGACGAGCGATGATCTGAGTTCGACTGAAGAAAAGCACACCGAACTACGAACGATCTTTGCGATCTCTGCTGAAGATGAGAGCAATGGAATTCAGATTTCCAGTGAAGAAGAAGAAGACGAAAATCACAATCCAGATCTGAGTTTTTTGAATTCAAATACATATAGATGACCAATTCGCGCGGAGGGGTAGTTTAGGTATTATAAAAATAGCAGTTTCTAGCGGGTGGCATCTAAAAGGGAATCTTGGAATATTTAACGTGAAAATACTTAATTCTGGGTATTTCATAAAACTTATCCAGCAGGTGGGCATTTCATAAAAGTCCACCCCGAAATTGGGTTTCTCAGCAATTTCCAGTTTTTTTTTTTATTATTTACTAATATGATTTCGTATAATAATATTTGATATTAGAATTTGAGTCTCCCTCTATAATGTCCACCATTAGAATTGGATCTCATATTCACTGTTGACATCCAAATCTGTTACCAATTTGAAGATCTATGAAGACCCAAATCCTATTATTTAGTATTATTAAAGACACAAATCATAATATCAAATATTATATGAAACTGTATTACTAAATAACATTTTCTTTAATCCAAATTATTATTTCTTTTCATGAGATGTATTTATTTTATTGATAACCAAACTCAGGTGAGTCAGGCCCAGGATCATAGGGGGGGAACATGAGGTTATGTGATTTCTTTTTCTTGTAAGTTCACTTATAATTTTTTTATCAATTCGTCATCCGTGTCTCTCAATTTAGTTGCAATTTATTTCAAGTACTCATGCTTCTTATAAAACACGATAACCATGGGATGATTCGAGCTAGCCCACCAAAAAATAAATATTACTTATTTTTTTCATATATTTTGATTTTGATATATATATATATATATATATATATATATATATATATATATATATATATATATATATATATATATATATATAGCAAATGACCTCTAGCCTAGCGGTTAAGAGAGATGCATGCGACCCAAGTGGTCGGGAGTTCGAGCCTCAGTGGAGGCGAGTTCGCCACAAGTACCCATTGCTTCAAAAAAAATATATATATATATATATTTTTTGATTTTTGATATATATATATATATATATATATATATATATATATATATATATATATATACATCAAAAATCAAAAAATATATATATATTGAAACAATTGGTAATTGTTGCGAATTCGCCTCCAATGGGGCTCGAACTCCGACCACTTGGGCCGCATGCATCTCTCTTAACCACTAGGCTATAAATCATTTGCGATTATATATATATATATATATAAGTTCCCCAGCGGGATCCCCCAAAAGTCCCCCTCCCTACCATTGGATCAAGCGGGCTGCGTCGGACCGGCGGGCGCATCCCCTCGATCCAACGGTGCAATAAGAGGGGCTTTTTGGGAGGCTTCCGCTGCGGGGCTCTCGATCTGGACTATATATATATATATATATATATATATATATATATATATATATATATATATATATATATATATTTGAAGAAAGGGTACTTTTTATTAATAAAAGAGAAGGATTACAATTTACACATACTGCTCAAGAGTTCGGAAGAAACCCTTAGCAGTTAATAACCAATGGCCTTTATGTCGCATTCTATGTTTTGAAGAATGGCGTGAATAGAGGCCTGCGTGCCTTCAAAAATTCTCCTGTTGCGTTCTCTCCAAATGTGCCAAACAGCAGAGAGAAGACGGATTCTAGCTTTGTTGTACACGTCTACTCCTTGAGTCTTCAGAGTCGCTAGGTCCTGTAGAACTTCATGAAATCCTTGGGTGGGTGTGGTCGGCATGCCAGCCTTGGCCCTACTTCTTTGCCATATAGCACCGGTCCAATGGCACTGAAAGAATAGATGGTCCCTGTTCTCAAGTCTACTCCCACATAGGGCGCAAGCTTGGTCGGTATTGATGATGCCAAACCGCTGTTGCCTTTCCTTTGTCAATAGCCGGTCACGTGCAGCTTTGTACGCGCAGAGCTGCCATTTGACTGGCGCCCCCTTAGCCCACACAAAGGATGGCCAGTCCAACGTCGGGCCGTGAGGCCGCGAGGACTCGTATGCAGTTTTGACCGAGAATTTACCGTCCTTCACGTCAGCCCACCTCCAAACGTCCGTGCCTTCATTACCGACTATGGGGATGTTGATAATATCCTCCTCCAACTGATGGCCGAATGGCCTGCTGTGAAGACACCAATTTCCGTCCTGAATAAGTACTGACAGAGGCTCTGTCCGCCCATACACCTCAAACGAGTCCCACCCTAGTTTGTCTATAAGGCTCTGATGGTTCAGCCAAGGATCGAACCACAAGCTGGTCGATCTCCCGTTATGGATGTCTCGGGTGACTTTGGCCTTCAGCGAGTGCCGGATCCGCAACATGTTTTTGAAAGTCACCGAGTAGTTATTGTCAATATTTAGAGTCCAGAAGTTACCTGTTCTCACATATCTGCCTTTGATCCATCTCGCCCATAGTGACTCCCCTTCTAGAAATTTCTATACTAATTTCTGCAAGGCGACCTCCCGTAGGATTCTCAAAGAGCGAAGGCCAATGCCTCCTTCCTCTTTAGCCCGACATAGGTCCTCCCAGGCGATCGAGTGGTACCCGCCACGCCATACAAAGTTGGCACAAAGACGTTCAATTTTTATGATGGTCTTGTCTGGAATATGAATTGCCTGCAACCAATATGCGACAATGGCCATGATGACCGAGCGAACCAGCTCTATTCGCCCCCCGAAAGAGAGCAATTGGGCCTGCCAACCTTCCAATCGGCCTTGAACATACTGTATTAAACCTGTACAGTCAGTGTCATTTGCATAACTAATAGAGAGAGGCAACCCAAGATACCTGACTGGAAGCTGGCCCTGTTCAATTTGAAGAAGTTGAGACCAAGTTCCCTTCTCCGCACAGTTCTTGTTGAAAAACACCTGACTTTTGTCCCGATTGAGGCGAAGCCCTGACATCGAGCCAAACTCCTCTAAGAGTTTGTTGAGAGACGCGATACTCGTTCTTGATGGCTCAAAGAAGACTAGCAGGTCGTCCGCATAAATCAGGTGGGAGACTATGGGATCAACTTGCTTGAACAACGGCGAAATATGTTTTCTATGAACAGCAATATCCATCATGCACGTGAAGTACTCCATTACGATAGTAAAGAGATATGGGGAGAGCGGGTCCCCCTGTCGCAAGCCTCTGTTGCTCCCAAAAAACCCATAAGGCTGTCCCTGAATAAGTATAGAGAACGTGGGTGATGTGATGCATTCACGGATCCTGTCCACCCACCACTCTTCGAACCCCATGCTCCGAAGCATGTTACAAACAAAGCTTCGGTTGACCATGTCATAGGCTTTGCGAAGGTCCAGTTTGACGCACCCTTTTCTGCCTCCTGTTTTGTTGAAGTCCCGGATCAGCTCGTGGGCTAGTAGACAATTCTCGGCTATGGATCTCCCTTTTATGAATGCTGATTGGTTGGGAGAAATTAAACTCCGCATGATTTCCTGCATCCTGCTACACATGAGATGAGTAATGATTTTATAAATAAAATTGCAACAAGCAATTGGTCGGAAATCACTCAGCGAAGAAGCACCCTCCTTTTTAGGGATGAGAGTGAGAAAAGTATGGTTGATCTCTTTGAGCAATCTGCCCGAACTGAAGAAGTCTTGGACAATGTGGAGGACGGACCCTTTGAGTTGGCCCCAATGGGCTTTGTAAAAAGCAGCGTTGAAGCCATCAGGCCCCGGCGCCTTATTGGGATCCGACTCCTTGACTATAATATCAATCTCTTCCATGGAAACAGCTCTACGGAGAATCTGGTTGCCTTCCTCGGTAACTATTCTCTTGCATATAGTATCCGGAAACTCCGTCATATATTCGGTTTGATTGTACAAGTTGGTATAATAGGCAATAGCTTCATCTCTTAATTCACAATCTGCTGAAATAGTACGACCGGAGTCATTTAAGAGGGGGCCAAAGTTGTTGCGATGCATCCGCGTACGAACCATAGCATGGAAGAATTTTGTGCCACGGTCCCCGTCTTTAAGCCAACTACATTTGGCTCTTTGTTGTAGCTGGATTTCCTCAAGGAACCGCAACCGTTTGACTTCTTCTTGTAGCTTAAGCTCTCGGTCAATGATGGCTGCATTGTCCGGGTCCGCCTGGTGCTGGCATTGAATGTCATGCAACTCTTTGGCCTTAGTAGCAAGATCCGTCATCGGCCTTGAGCGGTTCCATTGTTTGAGCGCCTGCTTGACATGCTTCAGTCGGCGGGTGAATTAGAATTGGGGGTTTCCCTCAACAGCAATCGAAAGCCCGCGCCTAGTGGCCTCCTGATAGCCATCCATATGTGGCCAAGCATTGTTGAACCTAAACGGACGTCGACGGGGAGTACCTGGGGGAGCCCATCGGATAAGGATGGGTGAGTGGTCACTAGTACCACAGGGAAGAGCTTCCGCCTTGCTCGCCGGAAAGATCTCTAGCCACCGATTATTGCACAGCGCTCTGTCAAGGAGGCACTCAACTCGGTTTCTAGACGAGCTGTTGCTCCATGTCCAAGCTTGCCCGATTTTAGTAAGGATGGATAGACCCGAGGAGAGGAGACAGTCTCTGAAATCTGCTAATATGAAGTCCGGAACTGGGCGACCTCCTCGTTTCTCCTCTTCAGCCATCATGGCATTGAAATCTCCACTCAGTAGTAGGGGGACCTGACCGTCGTTCAGGCTAGCAACCTGAATAATATCCTTCCATAGTTGGAAGCGCTGTCTACGGTCATTGTGGCCGTAGACAGCACCGAATTGAAAACGGAGCCCGCCTTTGTTAGTGAAATCCACCACTAAAAGTTGCTCAGAAAGGAAACATACCTGACCTGACCAAACTCTATTATCCCACATGAGCCAGATGCGAGCTGAGTCGCACTTCTCCCTGTTGTGTACGGACATCCAATGGGCCGGGGTCCTACGGATTATTTTCTCCACCGATTTTAATTTGCTCTCTAATATGGCAGCTATCGAGCATTTGTGAGAATTAACCATATTCTGAACCTCCCTCCATCTGCCTATCGAATTCGCGCCTCGTACATTCCAGGAGATGACACCCATTAAGCTTGGTTAGGGGAGTCCTCGTTATCCATCTTGCGCTCCTTCGGACGGTTTGGAGTCGCAACCACTTCAACCTTGTTACTGTTAGATTCTGTCGTTGCTTTGCCTGGGCCGGAAGAAGACTTGGGGTGGGATTGCTTTTCTTCCTGTGTGTACATAGTCCATCGCGGGTTCTCGCGTGAAAGAGACACCATCAACCCTCTCGTCCTCCCGACTGAGAGGGGATACGTCTCTAACCATGTCATCTCCCTGAATGCTCGCTCTCTTGGCAGCTCTCGTTGTAACCCCTGCCTCCTTGTCCGTCTTGTCGTGAACTCTTGTCCCCCTCGTGTTATCTCCAACTAACACCATAGCTAGATTATTGCCTTCCATAGTCTGCGTAGGGAGGTCCATCCCCTGTCTTTTGCCAAGCACCGAAATATTTTGACGAGCAGTTTCTACATTAGACTCTACTTCGTTCATGCTGCATTGTGCGACCCTCATAATGACATCGCCCTCTTCCTGAACGGGAACGGCCTCAGGGGGTGTTTGGCGGCCTATATCATCCGCTGAGTTTCCTTCCTGATGAGTAGTATTGTCTTGTTGTATGGGATGTCCACCAGTACATTCCATCTCTTCGATTGGTTCTTTGCAATGCACTTTTGTGTGGCCGAAGCACTGACAGCGCGAACAAGACGGAGGCACCCACTCATATTCAACATCCTGAGAGATCCATTCCCCATTAGGCAGGACAAGATCAATTTTCCTGGGTAGGGTATCGGACGCCACGATTTCGACGAAGATTCTGGCATATGATAACCGCTGTCTTCTCGCTGTCGGGATGTCTGTACGGATCGGGACCCCTATCATACTTGCCATCTTCATAATGGAAGGAACACTCCATAGCTGGGGCGAGAGCCATGGCAATCTGATCCAGATTGGGACCTTCGACAATCTGTCTTTTTCGAAGTTGAGCGCGGGGAACCATCGTTTGAGAACCACTAATCTGCCATCGAAAGTCCAAGGTCCCCCTCGAGGATCCGCTCCATATCTTCAGCTAGAGAGAATTTGATGAAATAAAAGCCGTTCTCGCGTGAGAAGATCTCCATGTCCCCCTTGGGTTTCCACACACGATTTGCGAATGCTCGGATTTGACCGTAAAACGGCCTGTTGCCCATCACATATAACACCAACGTGTTCTTCCAATATTCAGTCGTCTCCTGGATATCGTCGGCTGTGATTTCCACCACTCTAATTCCATTGATTACGCTTGGCTCAACATATTGCATGTCCACTTCCTCATGCACCGGTGCAGGTCTGCATAGTTCTGCCCAGGATATAGGCTTCGACCACGCTCCAGTTGGGCTCGAACTTCTTCCCTGTGTCGGGGCACCCGTAGTCGACTTCCTGTACTCGTGTTGGATCTCCTTCTCCTTCCCTTTGCCAGTGCTCAACCCTCCTGATTCTTTGCGATCCCCATGGATGGGAGTCTCCTTCCTAGATGGCTTACAGGATCCCGCCGATCTAGTTTGGCCAGGTCGCCATAGGCCCTCTCGTGTCCCTCGTTGATTTCCCCACCCAGCTAGCCGTCCATCTCTATCGCGCGCTTGGATCGGCTTCTGCTTCCGGCGTCGCTCCACCGTTGTCCAACCACCCGCCACTTCGACTTCTTTAGTGCCCTCATCATCCTCGTCGTGCGGTGTCGGTAAGCCCCCTGAAGCAGAGCCGGGAGCTCTGCCTTCTTTCGCGTGCACCTCTCCTTGGAGAGGAAACCCTAGCCGTTTCATAACTTTTTTATATATATAATCTAACTACCCATAACCCGTGAGGCTAGGCAGTCCGAGCCTCCCAGGACTCGAACTCTGCCCTGGGAGGCTCGGACTGCATAGCCTCACGGATTATGGGTAGTTAGATTAGTTATGTTATATATATATATATATATATATATATATATATATATATATATATATATATATATATATATATATATATATTCTACTATATAATAGGAAAACTTAGATGGTGAAACTTTTAAATTCCGAAAATACCCTTACATACTTATACTAATTAAAAATAGTTATTAATTTTAATAAGGACAACTTAGTAATTAGGAAGACTACCCTTTGGTCTTCCTAAAGAGTCTTTCTAAACTAATTAAGAAATATTAAAATACGTGCACATATGCTAGTATATATATATATATATATATATCCACTTTTAGTCCATCCAAATTTTGGGTAGTCTATTTCAGTTATAGTTTTTGATTTCGTCCCTGACTATAGCGTAATTGATTTGTAGTTTTTTTTTTTTAATTTAGATAATTTTTTATTTGCGGAGGAGGTCTAAAATTTGAAGACCATCATGTCATATATGCCATGTCGATGACGTAGAAAGTGCTCTGTACCAAACTGAATGGGGCTTGAATGCAGCTGTTATGCAGTATGCACTCACTCGCTCCAAATTGATAATGGAGGGAGGATGAAGAGTTCAGAAAAGCTGATATATGACCTGTAACTACTGTAGGTTGGGTTGGGTTGGACTGCTGCAGTCCTGAGTGCATCATGCATTGTATGCAAAATCCAGTTGGAATGTAGCACTTTCGGGAAGCAACTAGCGTTGAAGTGCATTGTTTAAATTGGAATGCAGCTGTGCATGACTGTGTTGGAAATGCGGTGGAATCCAGACTAGAGTTTGGTACATGAGGTGTGTGAAATTGAAATGAATCTGTATATTCTTTTAATTCTTATGTAAAATCTGAACTAATTATAATTATCTATCATGATCTCACTTGTTATTGGATGTGAGACTAAATTACCAACTTTATTTTCATTTCTTGAGAGTTCAACTGAAAACGAGATACAATTCAACAAACTATTTAAACAAAAAAAAAAAAACATGTTAGATAATGAATAATACAATCGTGCACTCTTTCGTCCGCGAAAAAAAAAATGAAAGAAAATTAGTTGGATTCTTTTATTTAAAATTGTTTTTTTATTAGTTTTTATTTTTGATATTTGAAAAGGCTATAAATATTATGAGAAAAAGTAAATCTTCGAAGTAGAAAAGTGAATTCTTATATTAGATAAGAGTAATGAATTTGAGTGGCTATTGTGGTTTCCGAGGAGATATATAAGATCATGGTTGGGTGGTAGAAGATCACTGGATAGAACCATGGGGACGTATTATTTTTTTCTATTTATTTGGTGGGAGTTGAAAAGCAGTGGACCCGACTACTTCTTTTTTTCTAGTTGTTTATTTTCCCTTTTAGAATTATTTTTCTTTCATCTTTATTTTCTTTGACATCCACAAATGCATTTTTTTGTCTTTAGAATTTTAATTTTGCAAACCAAAAGTGGCATAAACATACATCTTACTAATACTTGTGAAAAGTAGTCATGCATTGCGCGTAATGTAAAACTACTCGCGAGTGCTGGATCCGAGTGATTCTTGTGGTCAGCAGAGATATATAAAATCTCCAGCTGTATGGTGGAAGATTATTGGATCGAGTAACATAAGCGTATTACTCCTATTTATGGTGGGTGTTGGAGGACAATGGGTCAAAAAGAATAAGACACATAATGCAGTGTGCTTCGTAAAAAAAAAAAAAAAAAGTCATAGATGGAGTTTTATTTGTAGTCGATCAAACTGGAGTAGATTGTCGTTGTTCATATTTACGTTATTGTTTACAATTTGAGATAACCAAGTCCCTAACCATTTATAATATATTAAAAAAAAAGGAGGAAAAAATATAGCACTATATTTTTCGTCATTTTGCTTGGTTCTGACAACAAGAACAAGAAGAAATTGTACTTGCTACCAAATAAATGCGACTAGGAACGTGTCTTCACTTCCACATTTAGGAGCAGTTCAACTACACATGCGCTGATCGAAGTCTTACATATTAATTTCCTTAACATGTCTTGTAATTTTATTTGGATTAAAATTTTGTTCTAAGTTTACAATCTAAAAAAAAAATTATTAATGGGACGGTAGACGGGGACGGAATAATTCGATCTCAAAAGTATTAATTGGCTGGGAACGGAGACGGGAAGTACATTATTAAACGGGGACGAGGATGGGGATAAAAATTTAAACTCAATCGGAGATGGAGACGAGGACGGGAATTCGGACACTACTCGATGACGGAGATGGAGGGTATGATCTCCGATCCCGATCCGTCCCATTGCCATCCCTAAATGAAACTAATTTTTTAAATGGTAGATGGATAATTTCTCTCACAATTCTTTCAACTCTCTCCATTTTCCTCCCACATTTGGGAGAAATTTTTTTGAGTGAAATCCACATAAAATTTTCTCCCAAAATTGTCTCTCTCCTCTTCTCTCTCCCTTCCCAAACACCAATACTTTTAATTTTTCACTTATTTTCTCCTCAACATTTTCCTTCCCTCCGTTTTTCCCTCTTCCCAAACAATGCTTTAACATTTTCCGGCTTTCTACAAAGCACTAGGGGTGAGTATTCGGTTTATTCGGTTCCAACCGAACCGAATAACCGAAAACCGAATTGAACCGAAACCGAATAAGCAAAACCAAAAACGAACCGAATTGGTCAATGACCGAACTGAATTAAATCGGTTCGATTTTTAGTTTATTCGGTTTTTGGATTTATTTACATTTTTTTGTTAATATATATAATAACTAAATATGCCTAGATATATTTATCATATATATATATATATATATATATATAAACTAAATTTTTTTTATTCAATTTTCGATTTTGGAACGAAAACGAAACACCAAAAACCAAAATCGAATAAAAAAATTTAGTATTTTCAAAATCGAAACCGAACCAATTTTTTTTAAAACCAAACTGAACATCTTATTCGGTTCGTTTTTCGGTCCAAAACCGAATAATGCTCACCCATACAAAGCACTCCACCAACCATGCGTTCCGTGCATCCAACGGCTACTGCTACGTCCTGGATCCAACGCATGATCTATTATTATTTAAGCTGCAAGCAGCAAGCATCCATCCATCCATCCATCCACGTGATTCCAGAAATGGCCATCCCACTCCACTTTCCTCCAGCTGTCAGTCAACCTTTCAAAAATTTCAAACAAACACGCATATCCACATTTCAGATCCGCACCTAAATAACCAGGTAAGGACAAAATAGAACCATAACAATGTAGGGAAAAAGAATGTACTAGAAATACTATTACAACCGAGTCCACAAAGTAACACACCACCTCTCACAAATGTCTACAAATGAAAGAAACTAAAAAATAAATAAAAAATCAACAGCAGATAACAATAATAATGGTGACGAAGGCATCCTCACGTCTCTAGAGGACGAGAGCGGCAGCGGCGACGGAGGCTCCGGCGACGATCCACGAGGCGGTCCGGGTGAAGGACGCGGCGCCGGTGTTGTCGGCGGCGGGAGGGGCGGCCATGAACCCCGGACCGGGGGCGCCGGCGGTGGGAAATCCGGTGGGGGCGGCGGTGGGAGCGGTAGGCAAGGGTACCGGGGAGGAGGAAGGGGGGCTCGGGATCGGGGCGGCGACCGGGGCGGCGACGGGGGCGGCGACGGGAGCAGCGACGGGGGCGGCGACGGGGGCGGCGACGGGAGCTACGACGGGAGCTGCTACGGGAGCAGCGACCGGAGCCAGTTTGGGGGCGGGGATGGGGGCAGCGGCGGGGGGCTGGGCTGAGGAGGTGACCGCGAGGAGCACGAGAGCCAGCGCCAGGAGAGGAGTGGAGAACGCCATTGGTGGAGGTTGGAGAGAGGGAGAGAGAGAGTTGAAGCGAGCAAATTAGGGTTAGGGTTTTGGTGAGGGATTTGGAAGAAGGGAAGGGGGAGGTATATATAGAGAGGGTGAGAGGTGGAAAGGCGGTTTGGAAAGCAAGGACAGGGTGGATTTGGAATAGACTATAAGGTGACATTTTCATTTGCCCCCCTTACATTACTGAGATTATCAAATATGCTCTAGAAAATTGAGACTAAACTAATGACCCAGTCTGGACAATTTGTTTAATCATTGCAAATATAAAATCAAATATTTATTTGCTATAGAAAAGGGATGGCATTCTAGAGAGGTTTCTTACTGCTTATGATTTTAAAAAAAAATTGAAACTTTATACATCTAAGTCTCTAAAGCAATTTAACACACAAAAAATGTTATTGGACAACTATTAAAGAACAAATAAAATAAACTACAACAACAACCACATGCATCTTTTATAATATACTAGTAATGTGCACGTAAAATATAGGTGTGTAAAAAAATATTAAAAATAATTAAATATGGATTTTTATAAAAAAATGTCATCTTTAGAAACTAAACTCAAGCAATCAAGAAAAATATATTTCATATTAACCACTTTGGTTATATTTATTTAATTATAAATATATATTTTTTGGTAAATGTTTGGTTAATTTTTTAAAAATAATTAGTGGATAAGTAGCTATTTTTTATTCATTAAATAATAATATATACGACTTCAACGGTACATTTTTGAGTCGTTTCTAAATCGCATATAATAATAAAGATATAATTAATAAATATTTAGACTATGGATTTTATATTAGTTTAGAGTTTAAGTTTTGACATGTTTCACTGAAAGTTTTTTCCCGGATTTTATTTTATTATTTTTATTTTCATTATACTCTTTTTTGTATATGTGTTGGTTGTTGTCTTATACTCATGTTCATAATATAAATAAATAAAGACAATAGAAAAATAAAATTGTAAGGTTCATAACTTAAATTATAAATTAGTATAAAAATTCAGGACCTAAATGCTAATTAGTCCTTAAAAAAATATAATTATATGCAGTGCTTTAAAAGTAGGTTGCTTTTCTGAAAAACTCAGCACATCAGCTGTCCAACGAACTAGTCTAGATAGCCTACTTCCTTACGGAATTTAAAAACTACACGGACGGTGCGACCGATTCTTGGGCCGAAAGTTTGGCACCGACTCACCTACTATGCACACAGCCTACTTCCTCACAAGCCCGTTGATATTCGTACTCTCTGTTCCTTGATTTCTTTCTTAGTATCGTGTACATCTACGTCTAATTATTCCCCACTTATTTCCAATTGCGGTCCTTAGGGGTGGTGGTATTAACACCAGGTGTGGGAGACTCTGCTAGGGGTGAGCATTCGATTTATTCGGTTTAAACCGAACCGAATAACAAAAAATCGAATTAGACCGAAGCCGAATAAGCAAAATCGAAACCGAACCGAATTGGTCCAAAACCAAATCAAACCGAACCGAATTAAATCGGTTCGGTTTTCGGTTTATTCGGTTTATTCATATTTTTTTTGATTTTTTTGATTTTTTTGAGCTTTTTTTGTTAATATATATAGTAACTAAATATACATAGACATATTTAGTATATACCTATATATATTTAGTATGTACCTATATATATTAATGCTTATATATATAGTACACACATACACATATATATATATAAATTAATTAATTAAATTTTCTTATTCGGTTTTCGATTTTGGACCGAAACCGAAACCCAAAACCGAAACCGAAACCGAATAAAAAAATTAGTATTTTCAAAACCGAAACCGAACCAAATTTTTTTAAAACCGAACCGAACCTCTTATTCGGTTCGGTTCGGTTCGATTCGGTTCGATTTTCGGTCCAAAATCGAATAATGCTCACCCCTAGACCCTGTCCGTCCAACTCATATCGGACGGTGCAAAATTAGTTTGATGTAATCATTACTAAATGTAGTGCAGGTCGCGTTTACGCGTTTCGTTTTGGAGTCCATGAAAGCGATACTCGAACCAGACCTTGCTTCTAGAATAAGCGGAGGAAAGTTTCTCCTTCTTTTTTCTCATCTTTTTTTTCCTTTTGGTAACCAATTAGTGGGTGGCGCTACAAAAATCTCCTGAAGTATTATGTCTCGTGTGTTTTGATAGGAAAATTTGAACTCTACAATCAAATACTTACAATTTTCTTACAACATCTCTCTTCCTTCCCTTATACATGGGTCCCATCGGACTCCATCTCTTCTCTCACCTCCTGCTACAAGGGCTACATCCAACCCCACTACTTCTCCCTCTCTTCCAATGGAAGTCCAACACGGAGAGGTTGTAAGGGATTGTAAGCATTTGACTGTAGGCATAACAAACATCCGTTTGATAAAAATCGAAATGTGCTGGAAGTAGGGGTGTGCATATTTGAACCAAACCGACCAAATCGAACCATACCAAATTGAATCGGTCGGTTTTTAACCGAACCGATGGTCCGGTCGGATTGGTTCGACTTGACTATTTAAAAAACTGATCGATTTGGTTCAGTTCACGGTTTGGTCATTCAAAAAATCGCTTAAACCGAACAAAACCAAACATAGTAACAACCTAAAGTTAGATTTATATCCGATCCAACCTATCCATATCATTGTTTGTTTATTTTCCATCTTCAATTCATAAATCTATTAGGATTATAGTTTATTTTCGAGAATCATTTTGGATTTGTAGAAGAAATTCATTATGCAAGTGATCTACTTAGAAGATTATTGTCCATTTTGGAATCTCATACAAACATCTTCCAAACAAAAGATGGTTAGAATTTATTTTTTTGTAAATTTATTTTGTGAAATACTTTTATATACTTGAAATTTTTTGTGTGATCAAAACCGATCAGCCGAACCGATCCAAACCGAACCGACCAATTGGTTGGTTTGGTTCGGCTGTGATTATTTTTAAAACGATTAACTTCGGTTCGACTTCGATTGTGATCAAATAGGTCGACCACCGATCGATGCACACCCCTAGCTGGAAGGATATAATATCTTGCATTCTACTCCAAAAATGTAGTTTGATTTTGCCGAAAATTGCAAAATATGGACTAAAATATATTTGTTGGTTAAGCTTAACAATGTTTATCTTAGGGTTTAATTTAAATTTTGCCGTTAGTGATCCGGTTCCATCATTTCATGTTGAAGGCATGTGCATTTCATTATTTTTATTTATTGTCTTTGACGCATGAGATATGTTAGCTCTAGTGTTTTGCATGGTGAAAATTTTCTAGTAGACAAATTTTAAAGTCCGCAACAAATGCTTATTTTTTTAATAAATTCTGCAAATGATTTCCTTTTGAGGGAACCTAGCTCTAAAGTGCTAGGTGACGTTTTGATGGTACACTTTGCATGTATGTATTTAGCTGCAATTTTGTGGGCCTTCCGCACTATTGTCGTGATTTTGATGTTGTTTGGGCTGTTTAGATTTGGAACTGTCACATTTATGTCAATTGGTGATAACCATCTACTTGATATATTACTCCATGATTTTTCGCCCACGTTGTTAGTGGACGTTATTTAAAGAACCTAGGTTGCATTTGGTTCATTGTAATGTAATCGTAATCGTAATGGAATTGGATTTGTAATGTAATTGAGTTTGTAATGTAATGGAATTACAATTACTATGTTTGGTTGAAGCATGTAATCAAACCATGTAATGTAATGTCAATTGCATTCATATGTTTGGTTTACCATGTAATGTAATTAAGTTTCTAATTTAATATTTTTTAAAATACAACATAAAATTTACAAAGTGGATCACTATTTTTTTTAAATTTAAAAAGAAATAAATAAATAAATAAATAATAAATAAATAAGGGAAAAATGGTTTGTTTTCTGCTAAAAAAAAAGGCCAAAAACGAAAAAAAAATGACAAAAAATACAAAATACAAAAAATGACAAACGAACAAAACAGAAGAAAAAAAAACCAAAAATGAAAAAGCGATAAAAAAGAAAAACGACAAAAAAAAAAAAAAAAAAGTGAAAACCATAAAAAGTGACCAATACTGATAAAAAAAATGACTAAAAATAAAAAAATTGACAAAAACAACAATAAATGAAAGGAAAAAAAGACGAAAAACGACAAAAATAATAAACAAAAAGAAAAAAACGAGCATAAACAAAAAAAGTGAAAAAATACCCCAAAAAAAAGCAAAAAAGGATAAAAAAAAAAGCGACAAAAAACGTGCAAAATCGACCGAAAACTATAGAAGACGATAAAAACGTGAAAAACAGTAAAAAAAACATACAAGATCGACAGAAATCGATAAATAACATGCAGAAATGACAAAAAAGTGCAAAATTGACAAAACACGTAAAAAATTGACCAAAAACGATATATAAAAAAGCGTGCCAAAAGGCAAAAGACATGCAAATAAAGCGAAACCAATAAAAAAAGTGCAAAATCGACAAAAAAGATTTAAAAGTGCAAAAGCGACAAAAAATGGTCAAGAATGTGCAAAAACGACCAAAAATAAAAAAAAGGGTCCAAAACGAGCAAAAACGACAAAAAATAAACAAAAACGAACAAAAATGACAAAAAATAAACACAAAATCGACAAAAAAGATTTAAAAAGTGCAAAAGCGACAAAAAAATGGCAAAGAATGTGCAAAAACGACAAAAAAAAGGCCCAAAACAAACAAAAACGACAAAAAATAAACAAAAATGAACAAAAATGACAAAAAATAAACAAAAACGACAAAAAACCAAAAATTAAAAAAAGGCAAAATACTAACAAAAACGACAAAAATGGGCAAAAATAAAAAAAAGGACAAAAACGAAAAAAATAAATAAAAACAACCCAAAACGAACAAAAATGACGAAAAACGAACAAAAACGACAAAAAAGGATAAAAACGAAAAAAAAACAAACAAAAACAACCAAAAACGAAAAAAAATGACCAAAAAACGAACAAAACGACAAAAAAAAATAACAAAAAATGACAAAAAACGAACAAAAATGAAAAAAAATGAACAAAAAACGACCAAAAACGACAAAAAATAAACAAAAACGAACAAAAATGACAAAAAACGAACAAAAACGACAAAAAACGAACAAAAACGACCAAAAACGACAAAAAATAATAAAAAAACAACAAAAAAAGACCAAAAAGAACAAAAAGACCAAATTATAGCATACCAACCTTCGCTTAAGTTGTAATGTAATTGTGATTACATAGGTTTTATGATGTAATTGAGTTTAGAAGAAACTGATGTAATGTAATCAAACTTGTAATCGCGATTACATTACATCTATATTTTTTTGTCCAATTAAACATCCGAATTAGATTGACAACGTAATGTCAATTACATTACGTTGTCCAATCCTGCAAACCAAACGGACCCCTAGTTTGACCACTACCGTCTTAATTACTTAAAAGAATAATACTCAAATGCTTGTCTTTTATCTGTTCATCGGAAAATTTTAATTTTTTTTAAAAAAACTAGTCATCGTTAAGTTTCATTTGTAACTCGTGCATTATACATTTTGATTTTAGTTTGTTCAATATACCATTTAATCCCCTCTCACGCTAGTATTAGGTTCTGCTTGGACTGAAGAGAGGTTAGTGGAAAAAAGTTAGAGGTCATAAACATCCAAAAAAAAAAAAAATGATTGGAATTATAATTTTTCAAATAAAATAAAAGATCAAAGAATCTATTTGCTTTTATTTATATACCGCAAACCAAACAAGGCCTTAGAGCATCTCCAACCCTATTGTAATGTGTTGTGATTTCTATGTAGAATTAGACACAAGATAATGTATTTTCTAGGTAGCAAGATTATATTCACAAAAAATAATGAACTAAGAAAACCTTTCTCCAATGCAAAATTATTGAAATATTTACTTTTTTTTTAACTTTCAAGATAAAGTATTGCGATGATTTTTTTTTTAACTTTCAAGATAATTACTACTTTTCTTTCTTATTTCTAATATTTTTTATTCATAACTGATGACATAGAGAAAAGACATTGTCAAATACATTGTCTAAAACTAGACAACAAACTTCACAAAGTTAAGACTAACTTTTGTCACATAAGCTTCACACTCGACCCACAATTACATCAAAGAAGATTTTGAATAAAACTTTTGTCCTTTAAGTATGGCAACAAGGTTTTTTTTCCACAGTCACGAAAGGACTGAACATGCTTAAACTTAAAACCCAATGCACATTGTCTAACTTTTTTTTTTGATCGGGAGGAAAGATTTTATAGAAAGAACAAAGAAAAAGAGATACAACAGAGGACCATCAGAAGTGGACCAACAGAAACCAAAAACAACAAAAGGAAAATTACAAATTAAAACATAGAAAGCTTAAAATAAAGATTCCCAACCAGAAAAGTCCTGAGCTGTAATGCCCCGCTCCGCACGGTGCATTATGCTGAGTCGTTGACTCGAAGAGTTGCGTTGACCCGATTGCGTATCGATGCGAATCGATACAAGAGTTATGTTGTCCCGAGAAACGTATCGACTCGAGGAACGCATCGAGTAATAACGATGCAAGTGTTAAGTGTCCCAAGCAACGCATCGAACTAAGCCGATGCGAAGAGTTGCCTTGTCCCAAGGAATGCATCGAGTGAATCGATGCGAAGCGCCGCGTTGCCTCGAAGAATAAGTGCGTTGAGACGGCTCGAAGATTCTAAGAAATCGAATCGACCAAGACGCAAGTCCGAATCGATGCAAGTATTGATTTTAGTTGGTTTCATGTGCAGGCTATACGTTTACGCTGAAATGTTAGAGGTCGATCTTTTGCCTTATTCAGTAAGGGGTCCGCGAAAGCAAATCGTCGCCTTGCGACGGACTGAGGCGTTGGCACGGTAAGCCAAAATGGACGTATAATTCAATGATGCACGAAGTGCTCGAATGGCTAAGTCAGGAGAGTTGTCCGTGCAACGAAGTTATGGAATCGAGCCGCATCGGCTCGGCGAAACGACAAAGGCGTATCGACTCAAGGTGGTGGGGGGACATTAACTCTCTTTTCTACTCCGTCATGCTTAAGTAAAATACATATATTGTATGCTGAGTTAACCTATCAACACCACGGGCGTGGCTCGATAGAGAGATAAACATAGTACGTGTCGAACACTAGATAGAACAATTGAAATAAATCGTACGACAAGTGTACGAGTCGCTTCGGAACATTGAATATCGCAAAGGCGAGCGTCTCGGTGCGCAAGCCGCAAGAACATGGGATAACTGTACTCGGCGAGTGCCTTACTGCACGAACCATACCGTACCTTCGTGCACGAGTTAGAACGGCTAGAACATTGAAAGACAATAGGCGAGCGCCCTAGCGCGCAAGCCACGGATATTGAATGCTAAATCATAGAACATTGAAAATACGGTCGAAACGTGCCTTCGTGCACGAGATAATAAAAGATGGCTTCGTTGCGAAAGAATACAGTTGTGGCATGAATGTGACGGAACTGTCGGATATGACATAATGCCTCGAAGGTGTTCGGGACCTTCGGGTCGTTCGGTTGACGAGCATTGAGTTGAGGCATGATGCCATTGAAACATTTAAACGAAGTATGAAACGTAAGAACATAGAAAGTAACGGAAGAAATACGAGATGATAATGCGGCATGGTGCCTTCGAAATGTTCGCAGCCTTCGGACGTTCGTTGAGGACATTCGAACGTTGTGCCAATTGAAATAGAGATAAGCGAACTTGCTTGGTTGTATGAAAGATGAGACTCGTTGCATGGTCAAATGGACTTAAAGACGTATTGCCCGTGCACGGGTGTTTCTTCCCTCGAACGTGATCACCAGGGCGCTGGGACCGTTCGGCCTAGGAGGGACTGCGATAAAATCGGTAGTGTTGGTGCACTTCGACTAGACGAGTAGCGACTGTCTAGTGAATGTGATAAGCCACTTACACGAGTACTTCGGGGGTCCTCTGATTGTGGTTAACAACTGCAACTGAGTGATTGTCACGCCCCAGAACCAGAATACTGAAGAACGGGGACGTGCACAGCCAGCTACGTATAACGGAACGGCAACCATCCCGCCATACGGTCACGGCTGTCTAGCTATGTGAGGGTACGCTACAAACCATCAGTCTCTTAGGGTTAAAACAAGCTATTGTCTCAATCTCAACAAGTAATGATAGTAACAAGATATCAGACCACCAAATATACAATTGTAAGGCGTCCCAAACATTACATATCCAGATGATCATGAAGCTAGTCGTACAAAATGTAAGGACTAGCAAGAGTTAAGTCATACATGATCAACCTCGAGTTGCCAATCATGATTACAGCCCGTAGGCAGACAGAAAGTAAAGTGCATCGAGCTAACAAGTGCTCGTCGGCTAAACGCCTCAAAAGAATATCAGTTAACAATACAGTGGAAGAAACAAAAAGAGAAAACCCACTCGTTGCCCGGGTTCCGTCTAGTGTTCACCATTGGGCTGGAAAGCAGGTAGATCCTTTGCTGCTGCTCCGGTATCTGGCCATACAAAACCAGCTGGGTCAGACCCCAGAAAGAGCAAGTGCCACAAAGGAGGCCACGAAATAAGAACAAAGCCAACAATCAGTGCAATAATATAATTACACAACAAGAGACAGTAATTTAAGAAAAGGCATGATAGATAGATATAAAAGACAAATCTTGTACAGAATCGATAAAAGACAGAACATATGGAAAGGCATGACAGGATGATATACGATGAGATGACCATGGAACTATTCAGATAGCCAGGTTACAACCCGTAAACCAAACAAGGACCGGGGTTGTAACCCTTCGTCTGAACGGAACTTGGTTTCTCCCACTATTTATCGGCAAGATAAAATACGCGAATTCAAGACTTGCAATTAAACATGATTAAGGTAAAGCACGAGTAATCATGTCATGTCATGACCTTGCACAGGATCAGGACAGGACAAGAGGGACTAGACTCCATCCAATCAATCACGGCCAAGCAAGTACTACGGCTTACTACTTTAACTAACTAGGGTTATCACAGACCTGATTACTAACAAGATGCAATGAGAATTCCAAGTCCGGTTACCTGTTTGTTACTACCTGAATGCTCCCAGCAAGAAAAGGAAAAGATAGCATGATATAGCAGACACACTGTAGTAAGATACATGTGTCCTAAGGTACCACGCTCGACGGCAGGCTGGAAGTGCGCTCATCTCGACGGATAGCAACAAATTCCAGGTATATATATATAAGGCCGGGACCAAAGGGGCAACAGGTAACTGGGAAATTCTCCATGAACTAATTGATCAATCTAGTCATTAACCTAGCCAGATTCAGTATGAATCCCTGACCGTGGGAACCAGGGAGTCACGTCCTAGACATGATGCAAGACAATACGAGTGGATTGCACAAGCAAGCAGGAACACCCACTGTGTCAAGACAGGTCAAGCTAAGTTATCAAGTCATGTCAAGTCGGGAGTGCGCCGCCACGGGCCACTATCAAGTTATCAAGATAATTCATGCTAGGGTACTTGTCAGGAGTGCGCCACGACGGGCCACTATCAAGTCAGGTTGGTCATGTCAGGAGTGCACTATTATGGGTCACTGTCATGTTATGCTAGTTCCTTGTCATACCGTGCCATGTACAATAGTCATTCCAACATATTAAGTAAAATCAAGTTCATGACAAAAGGCGTAAGGATATAAAATGGGCGTAAAATATCTAATAAAATACTAATATAAATAGGACTATAGAAGAGCCAAGATCAAGAAATAACAAATTCATCATAGACAAGTAGGTTGTGTAGGGTATGTACTGCGCAGGGTGAGCTGCGCAGGGTACCAACTGCGCAGGGTGCCAAATGCGCAGGGTGAGCTGCGCAGGGTACCAACCGCGCAGGGGTCAAAGGGGCACAGGGTTAAAAGGGCACAGGGGATGTACTGCACAATGGGTCATTGCGCATGGACCAAGGGTACAGGGGCTGCCTTGTGCATTGATTGGATTGCGCAATGGAGGATTGCGCAAGGGTAGGCTGCGCAGAGTATGGACTGCGCAGGAGCAGATTGCGCAGGAATGGATGGCGCAGGGTCAGATTGCGCATGGGCAGACTGCGCATGAATCCATGCGCAGTCGGGTTGAGCGCAGTTCGCCAAGGGGCAAGCTGCGCGGTCGGCGCTGCGCTAAAGAGCGCTGGCCGAGGGGGATGCGCAATCCAGCACTGCGCTAAAGAGCGCAGGCTGCAGGCTGCTACTCCAGGCCGAGAAGAACACCAAGAACACCGAAAATTCAAATTTTTATATCTTTGTCAAATCAAAGCCAAATCTAGATTTTCAAAGTTCTAACTTGAGTAAAATTGAATTCTCTTCCACATGGAAGCATCAAAACCCACAAAAATTCAACCAAAATAGATCAAAACTATGCAAATCCGAAAATAGTTAAAACCTAGATCTAGAACAATGGAAACTCCAAATCCCAAAATGTCAAGTTCTAATGTTGATCTCCATGGCCTAATCTAGCTAATGGACAAATAAAAGTGGTTCTCATGTGGTGGCAAGGTGCACTTGCCTAATGGGTTGGAGAGTTGTGTGGAGGAAGAAGAAGAAGAATTAATGGAGGAAAATAATGAGGAGAGAGAGTGTTAGGTGGAGATTTTAATGGGGGAGGATAAGTTGTGTTGAGGGTGGAGGTTAGCTAAGATGGTCCAATGCATAATAAACCAAACCAATCCAATTCCTATCCAAATAAAACCAAGCTCCATTAATCAGAATTAATCCAGGAATGATAAATGACAATTAAACTACAATGCTAAGTATGAAATATACCACAACTTAACTGGTCAAGAAAAAAATGAAAAATACTGGTCAGAAATACGATCACGTATAAAATACGTATCACGAATTTCGGGCACTACAGTGATTGTCGTCTTACATATTCGATTCGATAAATATAAGTCCATTCTAGCCCGAAAAGCTAGTGACCTTCATATAGTTAAGGGCGACGGGTTTGGAAGTGCAAGGTATGCATATATCCTGCATGGATGGATCCTGAATAGCGAGCACTTATAACATGACAGGGAAAACGGATAGACGTATTCACCTTGCGTCGGTGTAAGGGCGAGTGCGTCGATATTGCTAAGTTGCGCCACGAATCAAACACGAGATTGCTTGCCTGTTTACTTATGCGAAATGAATAACATGCTTGCCATGCTTTACAGTCTTCGAATATGCCATGAACTCATCCTAAGGAGAACATAGAAAGAGAACTAAATTGTATGCTTGCATGAATCAATACAATACTAAATGTCGATTTGTTAAGTGGGTTTTTGATCAGTACAGCGAGGACGAAAGTACTAATCCCCCACTAGTTTGCTAGCAGGTTCAGGGATTGGTCTGCTCGCGGCGGAGCTTCGCTTGAACACGTTGAGGCTTGGAATGCCGAAGCATATTGAAGCGTGCGATCGCATTGACGCTCGGACTCGCGACAGGATTGATGCGGCCGAGATATAGAAGGCATGATGTATGGAACGGTAAAATCCTTTGTGGGCAAGAGAGAACCTGAGTGTTGTAGCCAATCTGGCAAATTCCGTTGGGCTATCGAAAGCCTTTGTAACCTGATTTCGAATATGAATAAAGAGAATCTTTTCGTATACTATGTTTTCCTTTCGTTGTTAATATTCAACTCAAAGATAACCATTTGAGAACTTGTTATCTTGCCTTGCACGAGCGCAACTCCAGGCTCGTGCGGCATCACGCCCCATGCGAGGACGAAGATTCGGGTGATTCCGGGTCGGGACGTGACATGAACAAGGTCCATTTTAAGATCAGGAGAGATTGTAGATGTCCGAAAAAGTATCAAACTCTTGATGTCAATACTAAGGTTGAAAGCATTTTTCCTTTTATCTTCGAAGATACGCCGATTCCTCTCTTTCCAAATTGACCAAAATATGGCTGCATGAATAAGTTTCCATAAGACTTTACCAATAGAGGAAAGCCCCAATCTGTTCCATCCCAGATCAAAAGATTGGACCGACTGTGTGAATGACCAAGCCCAATTGGTTTTAGGCAGAATATAACTCCAAACTTCTCTAGAAAAAGAGCAGTGAAGCAAGAGGTGGTTAACATCTTCTTCATCACAAAAACATAAACAACATTGATTTGGGAAACAAAAACCCCTCCTTCTAAGCATGTCAACAGTAAGTATTTTCTCATGATAGGCAGACCAAAAGAAGAAATTTATTTTAGATGGAATCGCACTATACCAAACCAGGCTGACAGGAAATGAAGAGACCCTATCCTCCTCATTTAGAAATCTGTAGAGAGAAGCCACAGTAAAAATACCTTTGGAGCTAAGGTTCCATCTTAAATAATCTTCTTGATTGTTGAGTGTAGGTGGAGATTCCTTAATCGCTACCAGTAGTTCAGCCAATTCATGTAACTCGGCATCATTAGGTTGTCTGAAGAGATTCAAGTTCCAACTAACTATGACCATCTGAGCTTGAAATAACATGATCAACAATGTTGCCCTTTTTTGATTTAGAGAGTTTATAGATCAGTGGTGCAATTTCCTTTAAAGATTTGTCCCCAGTCCAAGCATCAAACCAGAAAGATGTTTTCTCACCTGAGTTAATGACGATTTGCTAAGAAGTACAATATTAACCTTCTTAAGACCTCTAATACCAATTCCTCCACCTTTTAGTGATCTACAAACAAGTTTCCAATTCGCAAGATGAAATCCTTTAGTGTCACCATTCTTATTCCATAAGAAATTTCTCATCATTCTCTCAAGTAATTTGATAACAGACAATGGAGCTTTGAAAAGTGGGAGAGAGTAAATTGGAAGGTTCGAGAGAACACTCTTAATGAGTGTAATACGACCACTTTTGGACAACAACTTCTTTTTCCACAAAGAAAGTTTTCTGTCAAACCTTCCTAGAATAGGATTCCAAATAGATACAGCTTTGGAGCTTGCACCCAGAGGCATGCCCAAATAAGTGAATGGTGTAACTTCTGTCCCACACCCAAATCTTCTTGTCCATTCATTAAGTTGAGGAACCTCACATATGCTAATGAACTTGGACTTAGCTGGATTAATCTTAAATCCAGAAATTGCTGTTGGAAAAGAAACGTAATCCATTTCCAAAACTAGAGAGTACCTGCGAGAGAACCGAACAAACAACGCACGAACCAAAAAAACACCAAAAAATAAACCACGCAGACACAGAGAATTTTTGACATGGAAAACCCTTACGAAAAAAACCACGGGACGATCGGAGTCCAACCCTGAGAAGCCTCCACTAATGAAATAGAAGAATTACACCTCTACAAACTTCTCCCGATCCAAATCGGATCCCCACAACACTTGAAAGCAAGAACAATGATTACAAGGCTACGAAGAACAAGAACGACGAGTAGAGATTACCCGAATCCGATTCTCCTCCGAAAAAGACCTCCAATCCTCCGTCTTCTCTCCCAAAGTTGCAATGGCACTCTTGCCTCCTTTCTCTCTATTTTTTTTTTTTATTGTCTACGATTGTGTTACAATTAATTAGGGTTTGGAAATCCCAACTTAACTCCCTAATCCCGCAACAAACCTGGACCGTTTGATTAGATCCAATGGTGAATAATCACCCCAGATTTCCGCCCAGCCCGACGACACAGAGTTCGGGCAGAACTCTGTGTCGGGCTGCCAAAATGGTTCTGGAACAGCCAGATCGAGTTCGGCCCGAACTCGGTGGCCCAGGTCCAGAAACTCCTCCTTTGTTAGCAGCAGCAGCAACTCCTCGTTGCCTACTTCCCGAACTTTTTCGACATCGAACGGCGCTCGTCGCACTCCGAAATCTTCTCCACATAGATTGGGAACCCCACCCACTCCAACAATTGCTTCAAAGCATTTTAGAAAACTCATTAATGAGTAAAGTTCATCCCAAATAGCATCCACAAAGAAAATTGTGTCGTCCGCATAATGTAGATGAGAAATAGCAAGCCCACCAAAAGAAGAAGAGAAACCACTAATCATACCTTGTGATGTAATTTTCTCAATCATACGAGAGAATCCATCCATGACAACTATGAAGAGAAGTGGGAAGAGGGGATCTCCCTGCCTAACTCCACGAGAACATCCAAATTCACCAAAAGGTGTACCATTAATGAGAACCTTGAAAGAAGCAGTAGAATAACAAAACTTTAGCCATTGACACCATTTAGATCCAAAACCCATGTAGCTTAACATTGATTCCAAGTAGCTCCAGTTGACTCTGTCGAAAGCCTTCTCTAGGTCAATTTTAAAAACAATTCCTGGTTTATTCTCTCTCCTTCTTGCATCAACCAACTCATTTGCAATTAGTACCCCATCAAAGATCTGTCTGCCATTAACATATAAGCACATTGGTAAGGTGAAATGAGTCTTGGCATAAACATTTTCAGTCTGTTTGCAAGGATCTTTGAAATGATCTTATAGACACTAGTAAGCAGACAAATAGGTCTATAATCCCTAATTGTCTCAACATAATATGATTTTGGCACAAGTGTATGATTTTAGTTATTATTTTGGGATCTCGACTTACATGCCCAACTATATGTTATGGTCTCGTTGTTGTTAGACAATGTGCATTGGCACACAATGCACATTGTCTAATAACAACGAGACCATAACATATAGTTGGACATGTAAGTCGAGATCCCAAAATTATAACTAAAATCATGACTAGCTAGAGTAAGGTCCAGGTCCATGTACATCTTATTGTATGTAGAACGTATATTTTTTTTTTAATTCCAAAATGTAGAAGATATATGGAATGTAAATTAATTCCACAAAAAAATTACTAGCAAAATAAATATACATAATTAATTTGGGTGGTTGTTTTCCATGAAAAAAAAGTCATTTTCTATGGAAATTGATATTTTCCTATGGGCTGGACTAGTTCTATTTTTTCTCCATTTTAGAAGAAAATATTAAAAATGATAGATTGTTAGAAAATAATTCCAATAGAAATATACGCTATCAAACACTAAAATTGGTGAACAAATTGTGATGGAAATATTTTACATAGAAAAAAGTTCAATTAAACACAGTCTTAATGTCAAATAAAATCTATCCCAACAAACATTCAATACGAAATCTGCATACGACAAATTTTTTGTTGAGTAGTTGCACAAATAAAAATTAGCAACATAAATGATTTGATACGTAGTATCCAACCTGACCCTATCCGACCGATCCCATCGATCCAACCCTACCCAGTAACATCATATCTTGGTGTGAGAATTCATTGTAGCGGAGTATTCCACTTAGGCCATCCAACGAGAGTTTTTATCTCCCATATAAATCTTCTTTCGCAATATAAAAAATTTCTATGAAGTATTTTACATGCAAAAACTTAGGGTGCGTTTGGTTATAAGTTTAAACGCTGTTTTCGAAACAGAAATGCTACAGTAAATACAAATGATGTTTGGCTGCAGTTTTTTGGAAAAGACATTTAGAAATTTTTTTTCGGAAACGAATGTTTAAACACTCTTTTGGGAGAGCAACAAAAAGTTGCTTTCTGAGTTCACTCTTCAGAACAACCGCACTGTTCGCAGGACCCACCCCACCAACACCCCCCTTTTCCCGTTCAACATTCTCTCTCTCACTTTTTTCTTCATCTATGTTCTCTTCCTCTTCCCGAGGGAGGAGCTCGACGACCTGGGCGGTTGGCAGATCTGGCGAGGAGCTCCTCCCTCTCCTCGAGCTCGACCCAGATCTGGCGGAGAGGGAGGGTGGTTGAGGACGGTGGGTGGTCGAGGACGACGACGACGGTGGGTGGTCGAGGACGGCTCGAGCTCGAGGACGACGACGACGGTGGGTGGTCGAGCTCGAGGACGACGACGACGGTGGGTGGTCGAGCTCGAGCTCGAGGACGACGATAGGGAGTTCCTGGTGGCGGTGGATCCACCGGCGACGCCGTCGAGGTCGTCGAGCCAGCGGAGGAATGGGGACGACGTCTCGCCGAGCGAGCTCAGCACGGGGATCCTCGACCTCCACTCCTTCGACACAGAGCTTCTCTCCGAAGTAAATTTTTAGGGTTTTGGCTTTTGAATGCTTTGCTGCTTCGCTATTGATTCAGTGTCATCTTGCAATTGAAATATTTGATGTTTCCTATAACGTTGTTGCAGATACCGGTGCCGGGATTGTATGACAGTGCTGCGAACTTTGAGTTTGCTCGAGGGAGGAGCTTCGATGATTCCGAGCTTGGCAGCCTTGCGCTCGGCCCTCCGCCTCAATCTCGGGCCGCCTCGAGCTTGGCCGCCTGTGCTAAGATCCTCCAAAAATTTGGACACAGTTAGATAGGACACATAATAATATTGACAAAAAAAAATACTTTTTAAAAATATTTTACCAAACAAAATTTTTATTTTTTGTTTTAAAAAATCGTTTTCTAAATGAAATTAACCAAACGCAAACTCATAATCTTTATACTCAGAAAACAGTTTTATAACTTACTCTCAGAAAACTGTTTTCAGGAAAAAATTTCAGAAAACATATCCAAACGGACCCTTAGTTTCCATATGGTGTCATTTTAAAACTAAATTATAAATTTTTTTTTTAATATTTCTCCATTTAATATTAAGTACCGTCAATATATATGATAGGACTTGAGAACCATTGGAGAATATATTTTGGGAATTTCATATTGTAGAAACTCTGCATAGAAATTTTGTTATAGTATGGTGTCACAAGTACGACAGAGACTCAATTTTAGGAATCTCCATTGGAGATTGTCTTGGGTCATCTCCAATGAGATCGAACTAAGAAATAGTAATAAATCAATTTTAGAACAAAATCTTTCCAACAATTGTTTATATCCCAATTCTTTTTCTTCTACGTGGAGCTGACATGACGTAGAATGAAGAACTTTTATGAAAGTTTCTATATAATAATCATCGATCTTTCCTATAAATTAATATTGAGCCATTCAAACGAACTGTAGAGTATTTTGTTTTGTAATTTCTATGTAAAAACTTTGCAACTAAAACTGAAAGTTCTTAATAGTACAATATCAAGTATAATAAAAACACAAATTTAGATATCTCCACTAGAGATGGCCTTAATCCATAGTAATCTAATCCTTTCTCGTACATATGTCGGCCATGGCTAACATTTTCGTGTGTAGATTTCATGGTACTTTGTCTACACACTCCCATTAGCGTAGTTGACCTTATTGAAGTTCAATGGAGGGGGTGTGACAATAATCGTAAAATGGCCAAATAATATATTTGCTAGCTACTAACATGTGCCCCGAAGCAAATCAGCAAATCAGCACACATTTCATTATTTTTTTAGTACATTTTTTTCAGATAATATTTGAAAAAAAAAATCCGGTAAAATAATAAAGACAACATCCTCTAGCCACCAAGACAAGTACAACCATCCATAATATGAACATCATCATAAAAGCTAAAAATAAATATATACATCGATAATTCTAAATCATCAATGGTCTCCACGTATAATCCATGTTGGCTATCCCTATCATTTCATCTTGTAAGCCATAAATGTTAAGGTAGAAGTTATCATCACTCGCAACATATTCATTCAGGAAAGGAGCAAAGTACAACCTTACGAATGAACATACACAATGTAAAACAGAAATGCAACAATAACATATACTAACATTGGTACAATAAATGAAACAAGTAGAGAACAATCATGCGATTGAAATATTAAACTAGTATGTGACCGGCTGTGATTACAATAGAACAATAGAATACGGTACGGCTAACCACACGTACAATATGTGTGATTAAGCTATAAAAAATATTACACTAAGGAGTTTGGTCACATATAGAATCATATTTCTCCATTCCCGTAAATACAATATCAACAATCAATGAACAATATACAGATCCAATATTGCTATTGATTAATCTCGAATCAATTTCGATGTCTCTTTAAGTATCTTTCTCTCTATGCATGTAAATTTGTAAGTATCTCTATCACTCGATTAATATCGATTCAATGTCACTCTAATAATCGGTTATATGTTAATTGAATATCGTACAAATTTTGTAAAATGTTGTTAAAAATACTTATGTTATATGCTATATTATTCGTCAGTCATGGACTTATTCGATAGTCATGGCAGCAACACCCCTTGGTAATTTCCAACTCATTCCTAAAAAAAATCTCAAATTAAAGACATAAAATGGAATAGTATCCATCCACTACTAAAATATAATCTATTAGCGACGTAATTTAGCGACGACATAAAATGCCGTCGCTAACTATGGAATATAGCGACTCCTTTATATAAACATCGCAAAACGTCGCTGACTTGCGACGTTCAGCGACAAGAGTTAAATTACGTCGCTGAATAGCGACGTTCAGCGACATATTATTAAAATATGTCGCCATCTATTAAAATTTTGCGACGGTTAGCGACGGCCTCTCTTGACGTCGCTAACATTTTTCCTTAGGGCACAGCGTTTCATTTTTCTCCCTCACTCAAAAATTCTAATTTTCACTCGAGCTCCCCTCCCTCCCCCCCCCCCCCGGCGACTCCCTCCCCCTCCGGCGACCCCAACCCCCCCCCCCCCCGTCGAGCTCCTCGTCCTCGAGCTCAGGTAAACCCTAACCTAATTAACTCCTCCCTCCTCCTCCTCCTCCTCCTCCACCCCGCACACATCCACTGTCTGTGCAGTTGTTTGGACACTGACACGACCCTTTGACACATTTGTATGCACACAAACACATACGATCCCTCTTGACATATTTTGGGTTTTATTTAGGTTGTGGGGTTTGGCAGTTTAAATACAATCTCAGGTTTTCCTAAGATTGAGTTTGGAATTTCTGAGATACAAGGTTGGGTTTAGTTTGTTGACTGTGAGTTGAGTTGGGGGTTTGAGTTAAATTGAATGTTTAGAAGTTGTTGGTTGTATACTCAGTTTCCTGAGATATATGTATGTGAAATAGAAATGTGTTGGCTTGGTATATTTAGTTCATATATATAGAGTAGTGATATATAGCTGAGATTATATATGCATGAGATTCATGTGGGGTAAGGTTATGATATATAGGGGCTTGCTATATTTGGATTTAAGAGGATATATATATATATATATATATATATATATATGTTATTGTATATATATGGTATACATATGTGCTTGACCTGGTGTACCTTAGCCTATACCCTGATATATCTATAGGATTACCTAGAAATGAACCCAATATGCTAATTGAACTTGTGGACTAGGGTTTGACCAAAACCCTAGCTAGTAAGTCTACTACTGATATCGTCGATACCAATACTCATAGGAATAGTTCGATACCGATTCCCATACCTATATGTTGTTGCTCAAGCAGTTTATAGCTACAAATGCGTAAGTGCAACATGAAAATCTCATCTGTTAAATATGTTACCTAAGAGCATCATTAGTAAGGGCAATTCATTACTACAGTGTATAGAGTATCCTAGAAGTGTAGGTATGATTGGTATATCGTATTACATAGAGTGTATAGAGTATCCTTTCGGTCTATAAGAGTTACTTCACTCATTTTGTCAAGACAAGTAAAATTTTTAAATGTTGACGGTATATATACCGTCAACATTTGGTTTTGCCTTGTAGCTACAGGCAGTTGCCTGCATTTTGCCTTATAACTTGGCCTTTGGCCTGTGCTTGAGCAGTGTGGACTTCCAGGTTAGGGTGTTAGTTCATGATTAGCATTGTTTAGATATTAGTTCCAGTTAAAAGGTTAGTTTAGATTAGGATATTAGTTTATGTTAGAAGGAATATGAGAGTTAGTAGATGTTAAAGTAGGATATTAATTTATTAGTTAGGATAGATAGTTTGAGTTAGGATACTGCTCAAGCACAGGCCAAAGGGTCGATATTGGATATTAATTTAAAAAGTTTTACCTTTCTTGACAAACTGGGTGAAGTAACTCTTGTAGACCCAAAGGGTCGATATTGGACAGTTGGGATGAGTATCAGAATCGGTATCGGATTAGTATCGACCGTATCGGATTAGTATCGGTCTATCGGATACGACACTTTGACACAAGACAGTTGTTTTAGTCCCAACACAGTTGTTTTTGTTTCTTCATTCAAATTCTTTGTTTGTAATATGTGGAATGAATGAACAGTTTATGTTGCGCACCCATATCTAAACTGTCTTAACATTCATTCACTGACTGCAATGTGCATGTATCTATCTTACAGTATTATCCTCAATTGGATATGGATATGAATTACTACTTACGGAATCGTTCATGGATGTACAACCGTCATCCTGATGACATGTGCGGTGTGCGAGATGAATTCATAGAGGGTGTACAGCAGTTTCTACAGTTTGCCAAGGTGTTCCCTCAGTACATGGACGGTATCAAAATTAAGTGTCCTTGTGTGAAATGTCGCAACTTGAAATATCATCCAGAAGTGGAAGTCACGTATCATTTATACTCGAAGGGTTTCACGCCGAATTACTATTAGTGGAGCGCGTACGGAGAACTTGTGTCTTTAGCATTAGAGTATAAGTCTTATGTGGATGTCCACAACAACGCTGCTTACGACGATGGATTGGTGAACATAATTTTTGACACGGCGGGACCTAGTTTCGATCCGGACGATCATGATGCACCTGAGGAGGCACCGAACGCCGATGCTGCACAGTTCATGGAGTTGCTGGAGAATGCAAGGACTTCATTATATCCTGGTTGTGAGAATCATTCACCGTTGGAGGTGGTTACAAGATTGTTGAGCATCAAGTCCGATTTTAACATGTCGCAAGATTGCTACAACCGTCTTATGGAGTTGCTTATAGAAATATTGCCTGAGGGTGCTAAGTTGCCTAAAGACTTCTACCGGTCTAAGAGGATGGTGAGATCGCTCTGGATGGGACACGAGAAAATCGATTCTTGTCGCAATGGGTGCATGCTGTACTACAAAGACGACAAGGACGCAGATGTGTGCAGATTTTGTGGTGCTGATCGCTATAAGACAACTAGTACAGGAAGGTCTACCGGTGTAAGAAGATCGACCAATTCAATACAATACTTGCCTTTAACGCCGCGGTTGCAAAGATTATTTATGGTGAAACAGACGGCTGAAAATATGAGTTGGCACATGCGAGAACAGATTGAAGGAGTGTTGGATCACCCATCCGATGGAGAAGCGTAGAAGCACTTTGATCGAGTGTATCCTGATTTTGCTTCAGATCCGCGTAATGTCAGATTGGGGCTATCTTCTGACGGTTTTACTCCTTTTGGTCTTTCGGGATCCCAGTATTCGTGCTGGCCTGTGTTTGTCACTCCGTATAACCTACCGCCTTGGATGTGCATGAAGACTCAGTACATGTTTCTAACCATTATAATTCCTGGTCCGAACAATCCCAAGAGGAACATTGATGTGTACTTACAGCCTTTGATAGATGAGTTGAATCAGTTAAGGGAAGTAGGCACTAACACATACGATGTTTCCAGGAAGCAGGATTTTCAGATGAAGGCAACCCTTATGTGGACCATCAACGATTTTTTGACCTATGGAATGTTATCTGGATGGAGCACTCATGGCCGTCTCTCATGTCCGTATTGTATGGACCGAAGTTGTCACGACCCGATACCCAAATTATTGGGCCGGGCCGAGCCATGTCCAGCCTACGCTTGGTTAAAGCGTAGTAAGCTGTTCTAAGAATAGATAGTAAAGGATCTAAGCTGCTAACAGTTCTAAAATTATATTTAAAGGTTCATCACAACACATTATCTATAAGCGAAAGTAAACAAGCACAGACTTAATAATACACTTTCAAGTATCTAACTGGAGAAGCGGGCGATGGCCACGGGGTGGTCGCCAGGGGCTCGCAGGAGTTGTGGGGTCCCCGTGGTGGTGCGGGCCGGCCACGAAGTGGCGCACAGCCACGATTGAGGGCGCGCGCGTGCGCGCGCGGCTACGCATGCTGCTGCGCTGCTGCCGAAGCTGCTGTTGTGTGCGGGCCGACCTGGCCGGGTATGGCGAGGGCGCGGTGGCGTGTGGTGGTGGCTTGGGTGATGGTGGTGGTGGGATTGCTTGATGATGATGAAGATGGTGTTGGTGGTGTGTGGTGTTGATGGTGGGGATGGTGATGAAAAATAGAGGAGGAGGAGGGAAAGAAGGAGGAGGTGGTGGTGTTGCTTGTGGAGGGGTGCTCGGCTGTGTGGGGGTGGGGTAGCTGTCGAGCATGAGAGAGGGTGAGAGAGAGATGCATGCTTTTGTGTGTGTGTGTATGTAATATAAAGAGAGAGAGTGTGTGGTATAATAGAAAGAGAGTGAGAATAGAGAGAGATAGATATATATTATTTGAGAGAGAGAAGGAGAGAGAGTAGTCGGCCAAGGGGGGGTGTGCTGGCTGAGAGAGAGGGGAAGGGGAGTGTAGGTGTAAAGAGAGAGAGTTATATATATATATATATATATATATATATATATATATATATATATATATATATATATATATATATATATATATATATAAAAGATATTTGTAAAGTAGAAAGATGAAGAGATATTTTCAAAATAGGAAAAATAGGAAAATTAAGTGGGGTATTTGAGCAGTCATGGGAGAACAATATGGAGCTTGGGTTCGGGTTCGGTCGAGCCGGGTCGGGTCAAAATCGAACAGGGCACAATAATTGAATTAAATATGTATTTAAAATCATGGGGAAATAAATAACATGCGGGGACTCCAATAAATAGGACACAAGCGTCATGCGGGTAGTAGGCTTCATGTGGACCACGTCCATACTTTGGGTTGACAGGTTAGATCGATGTCGGGTCCCAAAATTAAATTGGAAATTAAATCAGATTTTACGGTAGACAATTATTCGGCCTAAATTAACCCGAAAATTGTACGAAGAAAATAAAGCACAAAATAGAGTGTCTGAGTGGGACACGAAGGTCATGGGTGAAGAGCGTCTCGAATAGATCATTCATGAGGAGTTGGTTATGAGAAAATGACTGGTCTGGTGCTCCTAAATTAAAAGTCACGGTAACGTGCAAACGATGATCAAAGATAAAAGTGGGAATAATTATTCAATGATTAATTGGTCTAAGTTGACCCGAAGTTGCGCGATACAAAAAGAGCACAAGGGAACGAATTTAAGTGGGACATGATATATCAAAACGAAGATAGTCTTGTCTACTTCAAAACTCGTAAAGAGAGTTTACAGAGATGGGCATCCCTGACGCTGCAGAAGTCAAAGTCACAGAAAGGTACATTAATGATCTAAACAATTAAAAAATACAACATTTATCGAAAATAATTTATTCAGAAAAAATAAAAATAAATCCTGAAATTTAGGGGGCTTACATCCTACCCACCTTATAAGAATTTCGTCCTCGAAATTAAAAATCATCCAATAGATCAAACTATAACATGTAGCTGCTCTGGCTACGATACTCAATCTGCTATCCTTAAAATCATCTCTTTCGTTTTTCTTTACAATCTTATTGGTTCAGGTTCAACAATGGTCCTTCTATCATAAACTACGTCATATATCATTTAGAATCTTCCATACTAACATGAAACTTTAACGTATACCCTAAACTATAGGTCTTTCTCTGGGTATGTTTATAAACTTACTATGCTTGATCATCAACCATATTTTCAACCTCAATTGTAAATACTTGATTTCCTTATCGTATCCTAAGTATCCTTATTCTATCAATCCACAGTTCCTTTGCATCATTTGTCGTCAATCCTTTTATACAGCTTCTTCTTGAGATTATACATTCAATACTTATCCTTGGCGTAGAGCCTTCTTCTTTTTACTCAACAAGTCCTCCGAATATAAATCATCGATTTCAAACTCCCGATTTATTAATTACCAATGTACATATGTCTTTGTCTTGTTCCTTGTCTTTTTAGCTGATATCTTTCCGATCTCGTACGCAATATTATATCTCATTCTAACTTATTCTATATCATTCCAAATATCGATCTACCCTCTAATCACATGTAATTAGCTATAGATAACCAATAATCACTTGGTCATCAAAGTCCTATGAATGCTCAATCCACAAATTCTAAGCACAAGATTCTAATCCTTAATCCATAGTCACAACAATATACTATCTCATTTCTCCATTTTAGATACCTATCATCAAGTCATACAATCGTTTTTAATGGTTTCCCAGTCTACTACAGTCAGTCACCCATACTTGTCCTATACGCTTAATCTAACCAATCCCTAGAAAAAGTACTTATCACAATCACACAATACATTTATAATTATACTATGGAATCAGTTAACAAGGTTTGGCTATTTCGGTCGTCTATCAAATAGAAGGTAACAAGGCCTAAGATTGGGTCAAGCAATCCATAACAGTGTCCAAACAAGTTAAAGGGTCAAGCAAGACAGAAAAGTTTATCGAAATATCTCCAAGAATGGTACGAAGACAACGAGATGTATAACGAGAAGAATTACCCAAGAGGTTAATAAAGAAGAGTTTAGTCATGTCATAGGAAAGATGGAACACAAAAATAATTATGTCCAAAAGATAACACGAAAGCAATCCTATTGAAAAGTCCTAGAGAACCTGTAATCCTAGTTGTAGATGTAGATAGAACAGAGTTAATCAAGATGGGGAAGAATGATAATATGAATTTATTCCTGCTCATTCGGTCATAACAAAGTAAATCAAGTTAAGATACGATCTGATAACCATACACGTCTTCCTGAAATCATGTTGCCAGAATTTTTGCCACACCAGTAAGCTTACATGCAATAAATGATAGAGTCATAACTAAGGTATACACCCTATAATCATGTTATCTAGAATCCTCGCCACGCCAACCGGTATGGCTGCGAGAAAATCTAAATTCCATAACTAGGATAAGTATATCTGAAATCAGGCTCTATATTTTTGTCATACCAGCTAATATGGCTGCAATAAATTCTAAACTCCATAACTAAAGCAGACGTTTATCTTATCAGGATATATCATAATTCAATCCAAAAAATTTATCACGATGCAAGATCAAAGTCAACAACGAAAATCAGAAATCAATTTCAACAACGAATTAAGGAAGAGCAAATGGAAATAAGTGAAAACATATTTCTAGATAAGATTAGAGTGAGATCCTCAAGGGTCATCCTAAGGGTACTATCTTGGTCAAAATTGTAACCCACTGAATTACAAACAAGAGACTAAATACAGTTAACGGTCCTATGCTGTGATGAGTTCTCCTATGTTGTAATCCTAGTAATCCTCTAGGTGTTCTAAATGTTATTCCTAGTGTTAACAAGTTGTCCTAGATCCTAATTGTAGGCATGCTTGGTACAATAACATAACCAAACAACTTAAGTCTGGACCTGCATGGGCCGCCAAAAAAACATGTCACAACCCGATATCCAAATTGTTGGGCCGGGCCGAGCCATGTCCAGCCTACGCTTGGTTAAAGCGTAGTAAGCTGTTTTAAGAATAGACAGTAAAGGATCTAAGCTGCTAACAGTTCTAAAATTATATTTAAAGGTTCATCACAACACAACATCTATAAGCGAAAGTAAACAAGCACAGACTTAATAATACACTTTCAAGTATCTAACTGGAGACAAAGTCCTGTATTCAAATATAAGTACAGACCAAAGTCTAAGTCTCAAAATACATGAAAGATAACTAAGCAAGGTTCCCTACTGGGCCTCTTCTGGAGCTAAGACCAGGTCCTCAAAATCAGTACCATAATATCAATCACATAGCATTTCCTTCTCGAAAAGTGAACCTACAACGTTATCCTGTCAGGACGGGAGCAAGTACAACCTCTACAACTAAAGTACTGAATATATAATGAAAGAGATGTACAACAAGAAACATGGTGTAATAAGTCTATAAAATAAGAAATACTGGAAACATGGCCTCATGGTACAACTGGAATCATGGTATGACTAGAATCACAATATCATAGTACACAGGAAACATGGCATATCTAGAATCATGGTATCTCATAATCTATCATGACAAGGACACATATGTCATATAGACAGATGTATATGTAATGTTTAAAACTGTAGCAGGTACGTGATCGTTAATAGTGTACAATATGCAGGAGGCACATGTAAATAAAATATACTTCCGTACAAGTAAGCAAGCGATAGATGTACATACGTACAGATACAGCTGGTACGCCTACGACAAGGTATACATATAAAATGTCAACCTTGCTCGGTACGTACGTACGGAAGAAGGGGGCATGATCACGTACTCAACTATCAGTTTTTCCATAACCCAGGTTCTAACATGTGAGAGATACAAGAACGATATAAAACATGTGAGAGATACTGAGAGCAGTATAGGCATGACAGGTACTAGGAGCAGTATAAAACATGTGAATACTCAGAGCAGTATAAAGCATAGTGAAACATGTACCGAGAACTGGTAAGAAGCATGTGAAAATATAAGAAATGTCCTAAGCATGACAGGTATTGAAAGTAATACAACATGTGAAGATTTTAACTTGCTACCTCAAGGATCAGTATTTTAACAGGGTTAATACATGTTCTAGCATTAAAAGACAGTAAATGAGTTTGTAGATGTACTTGCCTCGAGCAAAGCAAGAATACTAGTATGAAGATATAGATGTCCGGTATCCTGTCAATAATGATATACAAACTCAGTTCTAAGCTATGTACAATATTACACTAGTGGTGAGACACGACTCATAACTGGATACTACTAAGTGGGGACCTAGCATAAAAGTCTAATGTGGAGTGACACTATATCCAAACTAACTTTCTAGGGCCTTTACTCTAGTGTAGGGTGAGGTCCAATACTATAATAACTCAAAACATTGCAAGTCGTAACTACTCAATAAATAAATCAGACTGTACTCCATGTTCCAACAATTTTTGAGATAGACTAAAAGCTCAATTATATTTAAAATAAAGTACCAAATAATCCTTGTTAATTATAGAAATTTATACTAATTTTTCTGGAATTTATAAACCTTCATAAATATTTATTAAAAATCGGCAAACATATGTATCCTAAAAATGAGTTCTGTTTTCCTATTTTTATAAAATACCAAAATTACTTATTAAATGCAAGAAAAATTATAATAAATTATCTAAATTAACATAGTATTTAAATACAATTTTTCCCAGATTTTTACAGAAATTAAAATATATATAAAAATTCAAAAACAGTAAGTAACAATTTCTAGAAAAATAATTAATTACAAATTAAGGATAATACATAAGCAAAATCTACAGATGTTGTCGGATGATAAAATAAATATCACCAACGTGTCCAGAATGGTCAAATTAGCTAGGATAGCCTACCCATAAGTCTAATTTAGACACAGGGACAAAACGGTAATTTTGGATCAAAATGATGTCTGCCGTTGGACACACTTTACACCGAAAAACGTGTCAGAATAGAAGTCTACAAAACCTAGAAAATTATATGTCCACGAATCCAGAATGATGATACGAACCCAACGGTATGTTCGAAATAGGATTCCGATGAGCTGATCTCAAAATAATACGTTGACGCAGACACTTGGTATCCAATTTGCACCAAAATACGTGTCGGAGCAAATGTCTTCAAAACTCAGCAAATTATATGTCAACGAGTCCAGAATGACGATACGAACTTAACGGTATATCCGGAATTGGATTCCGTCGAGCCGATCTCAAAGTGACCCGTTGACTCGGAAAGTAGGACCCGTTTTGTACCGAAATGCGTGCCAGGGCCCACGTTCTCCAAATTAAGCAAAATTTATATGAAAACATGCCAGAACGACGCCACGAGTCTACTGGTAGTATCAGAAATTGAATCCGGAGTCCCGGTTTCAAAAATGAAATTTTACAAGTACAAATTAAAGAATTCGGACGGCCAAATTTGGCGTCGAATTCGACCAACCGAACGTGCTTATAATGAAACAAAACTTAAAGGAGGCAGGAAGAGGGTTATACCAGCTACGCACAAGAACTGGTAGCACGCCAACCGGAGCTGCAACGACGGAGTTACGAGCTGACGAAGTCGGCTCCACGAAACTGTCCAAAAACACTTCAATTTAAAACGTCAACTTGGTGGCCAGTTTTGAGGTATCAAACGACGAAATTAACGGACGAAAATTGAAGGGATTGAAGATGGATATACCAAGATTGAGACGGAGTAAGGAGTTTGCCGATCCAACGGTCGGATCTCCCAGAAAATATGCGCGAAGTCGCTGCGACGGGGCGCCATTTCCAAGTTTAAAACTCGCGCGTCACGACGGGATTCCGTTCAAAACGCACGAATAGGCTATTCGACGCGTCGGGAAAGCGGGCGGTGGCCACGGGGTTGTCGCCGGGGGCTCGCCAAAATTGTGGGGTCCCCACGGTGTTGTGGGCAGGCCACGAAGTGGCGCACGTCCACGATCGCGGGAGCGGTACGCGCGCGGCTACGCATGCTGCTGCGCCGCTGCTGCGCTGCTGCTGTGAGCTGCTACTGTGTGCGGGCCGGTCTGGCCGGGCACGGCGAGGGTGCGGTGGCGTGTGGTGGTGGCTTGTGTGATGGTGGTGGAAGGATTGCTTGATGATGATGAAGATGGTGTTGGTGGTGTGTGGTGTTGATGGTGGGGATGGTGATGAAAAATAAAGGAGGAGGAGGGAAAGAAGGAGGAGGTGGTGGTGTTGCTTGTGGAGGGGTGCTCGGCTGTGAGGGGGTGGGGTGGCTGTCGAACATAAGAGGGGGTGAGAGAGAGATGCATGCTTTTGTGTGTGTGTGTATGTAATATAAAGAGAGAGAGAGAGAGAGTGTGTGTGGTATAATAGAAAGAGAGTGAGAATAGAGAGAGAGAGAGATATTATTTGAGAGAGAGAAGGAGGGAGAGTAGTCGGCCAAGGGGGGTGTGCTGGCTGAGAGAGAGGGGAAGGGGAGTGTAGGTGTAAAGAGAGAGAGTTATATATATATATATATATATATATATATATATATATATATATATATATATATGTATAAGATATTTAAGATATTTGTAAAGTAGAGAGATGAAGAGATATTTTCAAAATAGAAAAAATAGAAAAATTAAGTGGGATATTTGAGCAGTCATGGGAGAACAATATGGAGCTTGGATTCGGGTTCGGTCGAGCCGAGTCGGGTCAAAATCGAACAGGACGCAATAATTGAATTAAATACGTATTTAAAATTATGGGCAAATAAATAACATGCAGGGACTCCAATAAATGGGACACAAGCGTCATGCGGGTAGTAGGCTTCATGTGGGCCACGTCCATACTTTGGGTTGACAGGTTGGATCAATGTCGGGTCCCGAAATTAAATTGAAAATTAAATTAGGTTTTACGGTAGACAATTATTCGGTCTAAATTGACCCAAAAATTGTGCGAAGAAAATGAACCACAAAATGGAGTGTCTGAGTGGGACACGAAGGTCATGGGTGAAGAGCGTCTCGAGTAGATCATTCATGAGGAGTTGGTTCTGAGAAAATGACTGGTCTGGTGCTCCTAAATTAAAAGTCACGGTAACGTGCAAACGATGATCAAAGATAAAAGTGGGAATAATTATTCAATGATTAATTGGTCTAAGTTGACCCGAAGTTGCGCGATACAAAAAGATCACAAAGGGACGAATTTAAGTGGGACATGATATATCAAAACGAAGATAGTCTTGTCTACTTCAAAACTCGTAAAGAGAGTTTACAGAGATGGGCCTTCCTGACGCTCCAGAAGTCAAAGTCACGGAAAGGTACATTATTGATCTAAACAATTAAATAATAAAACATTTATCGAAAATAATTTATTCAAAAAAAATAAAAATAAACCCTGAAATTTAGGGGGCTTACAGTAGTAAGGCTTTCCGCTTGAAACACGGAGGAAAACCGTGCTTCTTTGATTGTCATCGGCAATTTCTATGGCGTGCTACGGGAGATCGTGGAGCTGACATATAGTTATGGAATAGAGCCTGCTAAGATTATGTTATTCAGGTGTTATTGGTTCGATCCGATTGAAGGTCAAGGTTGGAAAGTAGACAAGCACGGTCTTGTTGATATAAACTATCGGCGTCGATATCAAGCCTATGAACCATTTGTCCTATCAAGTCAGGCTCAGCTCGTGTACTTCACAAGTTATCCTAAACGGGGAACAACATGGTCGGACTGGTGGACAGTATGCAAGACCAAATCTAGAAATACCTTTGAGGTTGACGATATAGCTTATCAAGAGGCTGAACTACCTCTTGTAACAAATATTATAGAAGTGGACACGACGGAAGTTCCTCATTACACATCTAATTGTGTAGAAGAAGTAGAATTATCTGAAGAGGAAGATGCAGATGAAAGTGAAGAAGAAGAAGAAGAAGAAGAAGAAGAAGAAGAAGAAGAAGAGCTAAACGAACTAGATGAATTTTTAGAAGAGGATTAAATATGTACGTTTGTTTTATCATCACATTTGACACTTTAGTGACACTTTTATCATATAAATCTGTGACACTTTAGGGACACTTTAGTGACACTTTTATCTGTGACTATGATATTTTTTAAAAATCTGTGATGTCTATCATATAAATATGTATTTTTGTTTTATTGTCGTATGTTATTATCAGGTATGACTAGCCTATCTGGACGACGCAGAGGATTTATATTAGGCAGTCCCGTCAGCCTCGGGCTAGGGATGGAGATTCCGTACCCTCATTCTCATCTTGAGTATGCCATTGTACCGTTCTATTTTCGGTCCATTACCGGGACAGGACAGTTCCAGCAGGTTGGCGACTCCTCCCTCATCGTCCAGCGTTCCTGATCCCGCATCCAGCATTCCTGATCTCGCGTCCAGCATTCCTCCTGCCGACGGCTCCATAGGGGGAGCCGATGCCGAGCATATGGAGGACAGCGATCAGACTGATCCTGTCCAGGCAGGAGGTGAGAGCGACCCTCCATGCGCTCCCCCGGGCGAGACGCGTATGGAGATTTGGACGGACGGGCCTACGAAGTAAGTTAATTAGTTAATATAGATTTCTCAAATGATTATATGTACATATATATTCATGAAAATTATTATTGTATAGATATCGGCCTCCTGCAGTACAGAGACAGCTGGGGTTATTTCTGAGGCAGAACTATGGTGGGCCTTGGATTAACTACTCAGATGCTCCCGCAGATAGGAAGGCCTTTCGGTTGGCCCACTTCAAGGTAAAATTTTTGTTTATTTTAAATTTTGATAATCATTTGTGTATATTATATAACTTTTCTATTTTACTTCTTGTAGAGGACCTATTTCTATCCACCACACCGGGCGGTGAAGATCGAGGCCCAATTTTCTGCCATCGCAGGCAAGCTCATCCGTAATGCGATCCACGACCAGAAGTCTCATGATCGCTCCGGAAAGTCGATCCATAGTTGGATCACGCCAGAGCAGTAGACTGCGATTAAGGCTAGATTCGCCGAGGCTAGGTACCAGGAGCGGTCTGATAAGGCCAAGGTGGCGCGGTCGAGCGCCAGTAAGTGGTGTGGTGGCTCTATTCCAATAACGGAGTATTTTTGTCATCTGGTACGTTTCCTATGACGGACATTAATTTATATATAGTTGGATAGAATGTTTAATACTAATAATAGATAATATATTTTAACAGGTAAAAAAAGGTGAGGACCCGAACATGGTGACCGTCTTCCTGGTCATCCATCGGAGGGCTGGGAAGTTTATTGACGAGAGGGCGACGCAGGTATATGTACGTTCTATTCTTTATATTAATTTACTATAATTTAGAAAACAGGAAAATAGATATCAATATAGACTTTAGCAAACACTTACACGTTAGCAAACATTGTTCTAGGCCGAGTTTGTTCGGGTACAGGAGGAGGCGGCTGCTGCTACTAGTACGCCAGAAGAGGGAGGGGCTGGTACTTCCTCTCAGCCGCCTACAGCTCCATCGCCGGATGACCTCTGGATGACCGCCGTTGGCGGTCTTCAGAAGGGTACGTACTACGGTACGGGATCTGTAGCACCCAGTTTCAAGAAAGAGAGGGTAATTTTGAAATTTTGTAATTATAATTATTTAATAATGATATTTAAACTATATTATGATTTTTGGTGATTTTTAGTTATTTAAAAAAAACTATTTAAAACCACGACTTGTGATTTTGATGTTTTGCTAGTGCAACCTTAGAGATTACTTAACCTAGAGACTAACCATGACCATGTGAGCCTAGCCATAGGCTTAGAACATCAAATTAGTGATTTTAGCCTAAAAGAGTATTTTGGTAATTTACTAGATATTATTTGAAATTATGTGTTTTTAATATTATTTAATTATTGTTAGTACCATAATTAGTCCCTAACCTAGTTTACCCTAATCTAGAGGTTAGCTACTAACCTAGAAGCTTGAGGATAGATATTTAGTCATTGGTTAAAGTAGTATAAATATCTAGATATTTATATAATAGATCTTTTCCTTAAAACCCTCAAAAGATCTCAATTTTGGCACAAAGTCCTTGCCTTCACCTTGAAGGAAGGCAAGAGGACACCCCCCTTGCCATGACCAGCCATAGGCACCCCCTAGCATGCCCCCTTCCTATATAACCCCATCACATTCATTCATGATCAATTTACATGAATTTAAAACCTAAAAAATTCCTTTTTCATCAAACCTTCATAACTTCCTCAAATTTGAACCAAATCACTCCTAGTCTTTTGCATTGGGTTCCTACAACCTATAGGGTGCTAAGGGAGGCTAGCAAGCTGGACACAAGGACTTGGACACCAGCAAGTGGATAGGACACGCCCCCTCCTTTTCTTGAAAAACTTGAGTTTTCACTCAATAGGTAATTACCCTCAAACCTTGTTAATACTGTGATTTCTCTTCATAAATGCATGCATATAGGTATACCCTAACTGTGGGTCAAGTTTGGTAGGAAGTAGGTTTGATTTGGTGTCCGTATCGGACACGTATCCATGTTTGAAAAACAGTATTTGTTGAAATGCCACAAAGAGATGAATTTTGGTTAATTGCAAAACAAATTACATTTTTTGGTAGCCCTAGACTTGTAGGTTACAACCATACCTAACTGAGCACATTTTGGGTCCATTTTCGTGTCCAAATCGGACACGAACCCACAGCACTGACACTGCACAGGGGTTCGATTAATCCCCTGCTACCTAACCCTAATTTCTCCCTCATCACGCCACATGGACACGTGCCACTTGGCACAGAGGTGGGGGCAACCTCTGACAGGCCCCCCCTCAAATATCTCGGCCTCTCGGGTCGTGTCGAGAGAGCTCTGACACGAACACGGGTTTTACACTGCACTGTGCGCACTGCACAGAGGACACTTCGCGTGCGTCGTGTCGCACGAACACGACACTTGGACACCTCTTGTTTGCACGAGTGTGTAGCCCAACATGTGGGCTACACGTGGGCATGATCACGAGATCCCACGTGGCTCGTGTCGTGTGCACGAGACGCTGGAACACGTGCACGACGCGGCCTGAAACACGTGTATCAGTCGAGTTTTCTCGACTGATACGGACCTCGTGTCGTGTCCTGGAGTGACTTGGACACGGGGCAGGCACTTGGACACGTGCACAACCCCCAGGCGCACCTTCTTGCACGAGCACGAGACACGTGTGTGCGTGTGTCGTGTCCTAGAGCTAGGTGCACGCGTGCACGATGCGGTGACATTTTCCTGTGTCAGTGTTTACCCGATTGGGTTTTCTAGGGTTTAGACACGTCGTGTCGTGTCTAGACTTTGTGTCAGGCACCCTAGACACTAGAGGACACCTAGGGACACTGTTACCAACCCTTGGTTGGGGACCATAGTCGAGTTTAGGGGTTGGTTTTGGGTTTACCCTAACCCACTGTCACAGTGATTTATTTCCAGTTTTTGTATTGTTTTTCCAGTTTTCAAATTTGAGATTCAAAATGATTTTTGATGTTTAATATACATGTATTTGTATGTATACGTATTGTATATACATATATATGTGTTTGTGTGTGTATAGGTGGGAATTTGGGTGAAATTGCATGTGTATATATGTATATATGTATGTATTTATGTATGTTAGTGTGTGTGTGTGTGTCTATGTTCTCTGTCACAGTGGACAGAGAACCCCCCCTACTGTCCAGAAATCACATCTCTCTCTCTCTTGTTCACTCTCTCTCTCTCTCACTCTATTTCACTACCTCTCTCACTTTTCTCTCTATATATATATGTATTGTATATATATATATATATATATATATATATATATATATATATATATATATACAATATATATATATTTTATATATATATATATATATATATATATATATATATATATATATATGTATGTATATATATATATATATATATATATATATATATAGATATATATAGATATATATATATATATATATATATATATATATATATATATATATATAGGCCTATTGCCTATATACTACTTATATATATATATCCTATATACTACTTATATATATATATATATATATATATATATATATATATATATATATATATATATATCTATATATATATATATATATATAGGCCTATAGCCTATATACTACTTATATACCCTAAATATAAATATATAGATACAATATCAAATACATATATATATATATATATATATATATATATATATATATATATATATATATATATATATATATATATGTTGTATATATGTATGTTTTTATATATGTATTTGATATTGTATCTATATATTTATATTTAGGGTATATAAGTAGTATATAGGCTATAGGCCTATATATATATATATATATATATATATATATATATATATATCTATATATATATATATATATATATATATATATATATATATATATATATATATATGTGTGTGTGTGTGTGTGTGTGTGGTATAGAGATAGATATCTATGTGATATTAGCCTATGGTATTCATTATGAGCCTATGGCTATGAGGTTAGGCTTTTGACCCTTGTTTGACTAAAGTTGACCAAAGTCAACCTTAGGTCAAACTTGACCTAGTTAACCTAGATTTGACTTGAAATAACCTAGAATGACTAGTTTGACTAAACCCTAACTAATTTGACCATGGTTGATCTAACCTTGACCTAATTGACCTAGAAATGGCTTGGATGGACTTTAAAGGGCTTGATAACTAAGGTTTGACTAAACCCTAGGCTATTAAACTAATTGATTTATGGTTGGCCATATGGTTATAAGGATAGTCCTATGTAATTTAAGATATGTATGGGGTTAAGTGGGATAATTAGGAGTTGTGTCATGATTTGGGTTAGCCCTATGGAGTTGACTTAGATTGTTAATGGTTGACCCTTAACCTAATGACCTTGTGACTAGTCTATGTAGACCAAAACCTTAGTTAGTCTAAGTTTGACCTAGATTTGACTAACCTTGACTTGCTTGACCTTGTTTGACTTAAGTTGACCTAGTTTGACATTGGTTGACCTAACTTTGACTAGTTTGACCTGGTTTAACTTTTAAGGTTGACCAGAGTTGACCAAGAGTTGACTTTTGACCAGATTGACCTAGAATCATGTAGTATGTATTGTATACTCTATTTTTACCATTGTGGATATATTGTGACCTGTTTTACTCTAAATAGGACTCTGTGACACCAGTTCGAACATCTATTCATATCAGTCATACAGGGTGACAGGCGAGTACATTCTCTGATCATTTCATACTTGTTAGGATTTATATTCTTGCTCTAGATTACTTTACATGATGCTGTCACGTTATTATCACGGATTGGTACTATATGGATCTTGTCATGCGATGTTATCCTCCTCGGGGTGCATCAAATACAGTTGTCATGTGCTTTTCACGAACATCTTGTATTTTATGTACACCGCTTTCATGTATACTCTTGTGCAATCTTGTACTCTCATGATCACTTGAGCGAACATGATAAAAACCACTTGTGCAAGGTAACGTAACTTGACTGGATCCTTGTGTATTGATTGGGGAGGGTGAGTAGAAAATGGTTATGTGATCAAAATTCCATCTTGTACAATCTTGTAAAATCTTGTATATGTCCTAACCCGTTTATATAACCATATCATGCTCTAAATCACAGGTTTTCTACAGTTCTTACTTATCATATATATAGATATTTCCAGTTATCAAATCTCTCTCATTTTTATATATATTCTTTACAGTCCATGTATCTTACTCTATGCATGCTTTACATTTCCCAACTTGATATGAACTGCGTGAGATGTATTGTGCTCGTTCCTGTCCTGACTGGACCTGTTGAAAATATTACAGATGATGATGGTGACTGTCCTACCTTCTATGGGACACATGATGGTGACCTTCAGGAGCCTGAGGAGCATCTAGCTCAGTAGAGGGTGCCTAGTCTAGTCTAGTGTTTATAGTTTTCATTTTGTATCGGATTGTTCTGATTGTTAGTTGTGACTTAGTTACATTTCAGGTCTTGTACTTATTTGTGTTGGACATCTACTTTGTGTGGTGTGATAACTCTATTATATTCAGTTTCTTTCTTTCATCTGATTCCATATCATGCTCTATCTTTCCTAAACTTGTGTTTGAGATATAGAGTTGAGATGTTATGTTATACCTCCGTACGGAGATGATAGGTTTATATATCTTATTGTTAGATATTAGATGTTATAGATGACCTAAACAGCGTTCTACCGCCGACACTGTGGCGTAGGCTGGACGTACCCACGTTCTCGTGCCCCTAATCAGGGTGCGGGTCGTGACACGTTTTTGTGGTGGCCCATGCAGGTCTGAGTCGCAATTAGTGCGATCTCGTAATGGTGCTCGACTTAGAGTACTAATTACGAGCCCTGTAATTAGGACGTAGGACCTAGGACATGATAGGAGTTTCTCAATCACACCTAGGAAAAACTTCCGATCTTTTGATTATCATGATTACTTCCTTGTATTAAATTAACTGTCCTTCCTTGATAAATCTACTCATGTGCCATATTGATCTCTTTGTTTCAATTCGTCTCCAGGATGACGAAGACGTACCCGCAGGCCACTGGATCGAGTAGCTTGCCCGATAGATCTGACCAGGCTGAGGAGGAGGTTCACGAGACTGCCCCCAGTGATTCCACTATCCCGGAGACCTCGGCAGTTGCACAGGGAGGTCTACTACCTCCACCCCAGAGGGTTTCGGCCGTTATTTCAGGGATACTGCCGCCACCACCATCGATACCGACGGATACACATCATATGTTCCTTCTCCTTCAGCAGATGATGGAGACTCAGCGGGCCCAGGCAGAGGCATCGCAGCGCCAGTCGGAGGTATCACACCGTCAGATTGAGATGCTGAGGCAGAGCATAGAAAACTCGCATCAGCTTGCACTGGCAGCAGTGAAGAGAGTGGCACCGGGTACGGTGCAGGGCCCTACTGGCCAGCAGCCGTACCAGCAGTAGTCCAGGCCGGGGACAGTACTAGACTTTAGGAAGATGAGCTCCAGGGACTTCACGGGCACGGAGGGCATCCTTTATGCAGACGACTGGTTAGAGGACGTGCAGCGGAGTATGGAGCTGGCAGAGCTTCCTAGAGCACTTTGGGTTTCGGCCGCAGCCAGCCGATTCTTCGATATCGTGCTGACATGGTACCGCACGGATCTTCATGCGTCGGTGAGAGGGCTGACATGGGAGAACTTCCGGAGGCTCTTCAAGGAGAAGTTCTTTCCGGACGTGGCTCTTACAGCATTGGAGGGCCAGTTCGTGGGTCTAGTGCAGGGGAACTCGTCGGTGGACGAGTATACAGCAGAGTTCTTCCACCTTAGCAGGTTCGCTCCCGATATGATCTAGAATGAGGGGCAGAAGGCTCATAAGTTCCGTAGGGGACTTATTCATGCAGTGCGCACCCGCACCTCGGGACGCCGTGACGCGACGTTCGATCAGATATTAATGGACGCACAGATTGCAGAGGAGGACTTCGATCTCAAGTCGAAGAGGGGCAGTGATACCTTTGGGGCTAGTTCTAGTGCAGGGCCAGCCAAGCGCCCTCACATACAGCAGAGGCCAGTTCAGCAGCCGTTTTAGGGCCAGGGACATATACTTCACCAGCAGGCACCCAGGCAGCAACAGCACCCTATATGTAACTTCTGTAAGAAGCAAGGTCACGGATGGGACGACTGCAGGAAGAGGTAGGACCTGTGTTTGCTTTGTGGTTCAGCAGAGCATCAGTTGAGGGAGTGCCCCAAGAACTTGGCACGATTGGCTCAGGCAGCAGCAGGAGCTAGGGTTCCGCCAGGGCAGCATACGGGACCACCGTTGCAGACTCAGTAGCTGAGGTTTGCCCAGCATCAGCAGCAGGCCAAGGGAGGCCAGCCGGGACGAGCTTTCGCCATGGCAGTCGATGATGCACAGGCATAGAGAGAGCTGATTACAGGTTCTAACCTTTTCGATTCTATTTCCGTATTTGCCTCCTTATAACTGTCTTAAAATTTGATTCTATCTATTCCTCGTAGTTGATAAAATTTTGTTCGGATATTTAATTGTGAATTATTTTCTTCTGAGATAAGTCGTATGGGCTAGGTCGTCTCGATTATGGGATCTAGAGTCTTCTATAGTCATGCTAGCTGGCATAGTGAGGACATATAGTCGGATTTCGGACGTATTTCTCGAGTGTAGGAATTTAAGATTTTCGCGGCCAAGTATGCGACAATGCGAAAATTTTAAATACCATGATTCTAGAGGTATGTACCTTAGTCGAGGACTCTGTAAATATCGTAGCCTTGCTCACTAGCATGACGAAGATTCCGAGTATCATGATTTTGGATAGACGTATATGATTATCGGACTGTGTGTTTGAGACTGTGATTGTTGGGGTGTTTGACCTAGAAGGAGTATGACCATTTTAATTTCTAGGACGAAATTTTTCTAAGGAGGGTAGACTTGTAGCACCCAATTTCAAAAAAAAGAGGGTAATTTTGAAATTTTGTAATTATAATTATTTAATAATAATATTTAAACCACATTATGATTTTTGGTGATTTTTAGTTATTTTAAAAAAAACTATTTAAAACCACGATTTGTGATTTTGATGTTTTGCTAGTGCAACCTTAGAGATTACTTAACCTAGAGACTAACCATGACCATGTGAGCCTAGCCATATGCTTAGAACATCAAATTAGTGATTTTAGCCTAAAAGGGTATTTTGGTAATTTACTAGATTTTATTTGGAATTATGTGTTTTTAATATTATTTAATTATTGTTAGTACCATGATTAGTCCCTAACCTAATTTACCCTAATCTAGAGGTTAGCTACTAACCTAGAAGCTTGAGGATAGATATTTAGTCATTGGTTAAAGTAGTGTAAATATCTAGATATTTACATAATAGATCTTTTCCTTAAAACCCTCAAAAGATCTCAATTTTGGCACAAAGTCCTTGCCTTCACCTTGAAGGAATGCAAGAGGACGCCCCCCCTTGCCATGACCAGCCACGGGCACCCCCTAGCATGCCCCCTTCCTATATAACCCCATCACATTCATTCATGATCAATTTACATGAATTTAAAACCTAAAAAATTCATTTTTCATCAAACCTTCATAACTTCCTCAAATTTGAACCAAATCACTCCTAGTCTTTTGCATTGGGTTCCTACAACCTATAGGGTGCTAAGGGAGGCTAGCAAGCTGAACACAAGGACTTGGACACCAGCAAGTGGATAGGACACACCCCCTCCTTTTCTTAAAAAACTTGAGTTTTCACTCAATAGGTAATTACCCTCAAACCTTGTTAATACTGTGATTTCTCTTCATAAATGCATGCATATAGGTATACCCTAACTGTGGGTCAAGTTTGGTAGGAAGTAGGTTTGATTTGGTGTCCGTATCGGACACGTACCCATGTTTGAAAAACTGTGTTTGTTGAAATGCCACAAAGAGATGAATTTTGGTTAATTGCAAAACAAATTACATTTTTGGGTAGACCTAGACTTGTAGGTTACAACCATACCTGACTGAGCACATTTTGGGTCCATTTTCGTGTCCAAATCGGACACGAACCCACAGCACTGACACTGCACAGGGGTTCGATTAATCCCCTGCTACCCGACCCTAATTTCTCCCTCATCACGCCACATGGACACGTGCCACTTGGCACAGAGGTGGGGGCAACCTCTGACAGGCCCCCCTCAAATATCTCGGCCTTTCGTGTCGTGTCGAGAGAGCTCTGACACGAACACGGGTTTTACACTGCACTGTGCGCACTGCACAGAGGACACTTCGCACGCGTCGTATCGCGCGGATACGACACTTGGATACCTCGTGTTTTACGAGTGTGTAGCCCAACATGTGGGCTACACGTGGGCATGACCCTGAGATCCCATGTGGCTCGTGTCGTGTGCACGAGACGTTGGAACATGTGCACGATGCGGCCTGAAATACGTGTATTAATCGAGTTTTCTCGACTGATACGGACCTCGTGTCGTGTCCTGGAGTGACTTGGACACGGGACAGGCACTTGGACACGTACACAACCCCCAGGCGCACCTTCTTGCACGAGCACGAGACACGTGTGTGCGTGTGTCGTGTCCTAGAGCTAGGTGCACGTGTGCACGACGCGGTGACATTTTCCTGTGTCAGTGTTTACCCGATTAGGTTTTCTAGGGTTTAGACACGTCGTGTCGTGTCTAGACTTTGTGTCAGGCACCCTAGACACTAGAGGACACCTAGGGACACTGTTACCTACCCTTGGTTGGGGACCATAGTCGAGTTTAGGGGTTGGTTTTGGGTTTATCCTAACCCACTGTCACAGTGATTTATTTCCAGTTTTTGTATTGTTTTTCCAGTTTTCAAATTCGAGATTCAAAATGATTTTTGATGTTTAATATACATGTATTTGTATGTATACGTATTGTATATACATATATATGTGTTTGTGTGTGTATAGGTGGGAATTTGGTGTGAAATTGCATGTGTATATATGTATATATGTATGTATTTATGTATGTTAGTGTGTGTGTGTGTGTGTGTGTGTCTATGTTCTCTGTCACAGTGGACAGTGAACCCCCCTACTGTCCAGAAATCACCTCTCTCTCTCTCTTGTTCACTCTCTCTCTCTCACTCTATTTCACTACCTCTCTCACTTTTCTCTCTCTATATATATGTATTGTATATATATATATGTTGTATATATGTATGTTTTTATATATGTATTTGATATTGTATCTATATATTTATATTTAGGGTAGATAAGTAGTATATAGGCCTATATATATATATATATATATATATATATATATATATATATATATATATATATATATATATAATATATATATATGTATGTATAATGTATAGATGTATGTATATATATATATATGTGGTATAGAGATAGATATCTATGTGATATTAGCCTATGGTATTCATTATGAGCCTATGGCTATGAGGTTAGGCTTTTGACCCTTGTTTGATTAAAGTTGACCAAAGTCAACCTTAGGTCAAACTTGACCTAGTTAACCTAGATTTGACTTGAAATAACCTAGAATGACTAGTTTGACTAAACCCTAACTAATTTGACCATGGTTGATCTAACCTTGACATAATTGACCTAGAAATGGCTTGGATGGACTTTAAAGGGCTTGATAACTAAGGTTTGACTAAACCCTAGGCTATTAAACTAGTTGATTTATGGTTGACCATATGGTTATGAGGATAGTCCTATGTAATTTAAGATATGTATGGGGTTAAGTGGGATAATTAGGAGTTGTGTCATGATTTGGGTTAGCCCTATGGAGTTGACTTAGATTGTTAATGGTTGACCCTTAACCTAATGACCTTGTGACTAGTCTATGTTGACCAAAACCTTAGTTAGTCTAAGTTTGACCTAGATTTGACTAACCTTGACTTGCTTGACCTTGTTTGACTTAAGTTGACCTAGTTTGACATTGGTTGACCTAACTTTGACTAGTTTGACCTGGTTTAACTTTTAAGGTTGACCAGAGTTGACCAAGAGTTGACTTTTGACCAAATTGACCTAGAATCATGTAGTATGCATTGTATACTCTATTTTTACCATTGTGGATATATTGTGACCTATTTTACTCTAAATAGGACTCTGTGACACCAGTTCGAACATCTATTCATATCAGTCATATAGGGTGACAGACGAGTACATTCTCTGATCATTTCATACTTGTTAGGATTTATATTCTTGCTCTAGATTACTTTACATGATGTTGTCACATTATTATCACGGATTGGTACTATATGGATCTTGTCATGCGATGTTATCCCCCTCGGGGTGCATCAAATACAGTTGTCATGTGCTTTTCACGAACATGTTGTATTTTATGTACACCGCTTTCATGTATACTCTTGTACAATCTTGTACTCTCATGATCACGTGAGCAAACATGATAAAAACCTCTTATGCAAGGTAACGTAACTTGACTGGATCCCTGTGTATTGATTGGGGAGGGTGAGTAGGAAATGGTTATGTGATCAAAATGCCATCTTGTACAATCTTGTGAAATCTTGTATATGTTCTAACCCGTTTATATAACCATATCATGCTCTAAATCACAGGTTTTCTACAGTTCTTACTTATCATATATATAGATATTTCCAGTTATCAAATCTCTCTCATTTTTATATATATTCTTTACAGTCCATGTATCTTACTCTATGCATGCTTTACATTTTCCAACATGATATGAACTGCGTGAGATGTATTGTGCTCGTTCCTGTCCTGACTGGACCTATTGAAAATATTACAGATGATGATGGTGACTGTCCTACTTTTTATGGGACACATGATGGTGACCTTCAGGAGCCTGAGGAGCATCTAGCTCAGTAGAGGGTGCCTAGTCTAGTCTAGTGTTTATAGTTTTCATTTTGTATCGATTGTTCCGATTGTTAGTTGTGACTTAGTTACATTTCAGTTCTTGTACTTATTTGTGTTGGACATCTACTTTGTGTGGTGTGATAACTCTATTATATTTAGTTTTTTTCCTTTCATCTGATTCCATATCATGCTCTATCTTTCCTAGACTTGTATTTGAGATATAGAGTTGAGATGTTATGTTATACCTCCGTGCGGAGATGATAGATTTATATATCTTATTGTTAGATGTTAGATGTTATAGATGACCTATACAACGTTCTACCACCGACGCTGCGGCGTAGGCTGGACGTACCCACATTCTCGTGCCCCTAATCAGGGTTCGGGTCGTGACAGGATCCTACGGCGCGTATTTGGCTTCGGAGTCATCCCGGGCCCCCTCTGTCTGTGCGCAGTCTCCGGCTTCGCAGGCGTCGTCACGAGCTCAGGATATTCGTCGTCAGATCGACGAGCTGCGTCGTGAGTTACAGCAGCAGATTTCTGATGCGATCGAGCGACGATCCGACCCTCCGATGATAACCGGACGATTTGATGCGGTCGAGCGCACTATACAGGAGATGATGAGTCTGCAGCAGGCTACAGCTGCCAGCTTGCACACGCTCATCGCGTCTACGCAGCGCACAGAGCGTAGACAGGTCGAGCTGGAGGGATCGCAGAGGACCATGTCTGCCTCACTCACTCAGGTATCGGCTTCGATTGAGGAGAGTACTCAGAGGATGGTGAGTACCCTGGCTGCGCATGGTGAGCGACTGCGAGAGCTGGAGCAGATACATCCTCCCGGTCCATCGACGGTGCCGACTCCAGAGATTGCACTGCCTCCTACTGCCCCTACGGTACAGCTCACCCAGGAGCAGTATGAGTACATTCTATCCCAGATGCGCGACATGGGTCCTCAGTGATCCAGTATATTTTTTTTATCATCTTTGTATGTATTGGCCCTATGGGCCCATTGACCATTCTGTACACTGATTTTCATTATTTTTGACTCTGTTGGACATGTATGTTTATTGGACATGTATGTTTTTGATATTTAATTTGTTGGTACTTTCATTGAGTACATGTATGATATTTAGTTGTAGACTGTTATGATGGGAGACTGTTATTCATCTATTAGTTGTATACTGTTATGATGGAAGACTTAATTATGATGATATCTGTGACGGGGATGATAAATATACCTACGCTGGATTATAAGCGATGATCTGATATACAAAGGAGGTGCTGCCCAAATTTTAAAAAAATATAATGTGTATTTTTCTGATGATGTGTGTCTGTGTTTACAGTGTTTGTGAATGTAGTGTTCGGAACCATCGATAGTTTCGACTACTGTTGTATGTTTTATCTTGGACAGAAAGAGCAACTGTTCAGGGTGTACTTCTGAGAGCTTCATTTTCACACCCTTCACTCTCTCGGGACGTCGTACAGGATCCCGAGAAGGTGAAGGACGTGAAGAGGAAGCTCTGAGAAGTGCACCCTGAACTGTTGCTCTTTCTATCCAAGATAAAACATAGAACAGTAAGCGAAACTGTCGATGGTACGAACACTGTACTTCACACATACTGTAAACACAGACACACAGCATTAGGGGTGAGCATATAACGGTTTGAAAACCGAAAATCGAACCGAAATATGACAAACGGTTCGGCTTTTCGGTTATCGGTTCGGTTTTCGATTTGAAAATTTAAAATTTTAAAGTAACGGTTCGGTTTTCGGTTCTTGATCCGGATAACCGAACCGAACCGAAAACCGATTTAGATTTAATAATTTATCAAACTATCCTCAATCTACATATACTAATATTTTGTAACCCTTAGCCGAGGACACTCTTCTCTTGTCACGACCCACACCCTAGAGTAAGGGCAAGAGAGTGGGCACGTCCAGCCTACGCCGCAGTATCGGCGGTAGAACGCTGTCCTAGGTCAAACATCTAACAATATAAAGGTACCTGTACAGTATATACACTCCGAATGGAGGTGACATAGCAAATACAGTCTCAATCACATCTAAGGTAGAGCATGATAAGAGATAGATAAAATATGAAATCCACAAAGAGATACCGCAGATAGAAGTCTAAGTGTCTAAGATACACAAACCCAGAAAATATCTCAAAATTTAAATACAGTAATCCATAAAGTAAATACAACTCAAGACAACTAAAATAACTATCTTTACAACCTCTACTATGTCTTCTCTAGGCTAGCAGGCAACCTCCAAGCTATCTGTAAAATTTATCAACAGGTCCAGTCAGGACAGGAACGAGTACAACTCATCAAGAAAATCCAAGTAATGACAGAGAACTATAAAGCAGTTAGAAACAGTTTTATTGATGAATATGACAGTTTATATTTAGGTGATAGTATAGAGAAGCAGTAAGATACAAGGAAAGTAAAGTAACTAAAACAAGAGAAGAATGATGGCAATGAAGACTGTAAAATAAATCTAGCTGAACTGAATTAACATAATAAGTCCAGACAGTAAATGCAAAACAAGTGTAAAACTACTATAAGTCCAGTACGAGATGAATCTAATACAAGATGAATCCAGTACAAGATGATTCTAGGTAGTGATCAAGAATCCAGGTGAGCCCGGCTATTCTAACAGTGTGTTTTAAAATATCGAGATCGACATGTAAACGGCTGTAGGTAATCAGGCACATCTCTCACTGATCAAGCGAGAGATGGCTATGCTTCCAGTAGATTCCAGTTGGGAGATTCCAGATTTGGGATATGTCTACATGTCTTACTCAATATTTCCCCGCCCCGCAATACAAATAAATCCAGAATTCGACACGAGAATCGAGATGAGTCCAGCCAAAATATGATGATTCCAGAAATAGATTCCAGAATGATTCCAGTGATTCCAGTAATAGAGGCCAGATAAGTTTGGTATGTGTATCGCATACATGAATCCAAAAATATCCATACGTGTTGTAACAGAGAATCACATAAAACTAACTATAACTGAAGTACAGTAATTGACAATTAAATAAGAGAACTATCAGAGAATGTACTCGCCTGATAACCTGAACAGCTGATAGGTATAGAGGTCCAAACTGAAACCACAGAGTCCTATTTAGAGTAACACAGGTCAAGATGTATACGAGAGATGATAAATGAAATGTACAATGCATCTGCATGCTGTCTAGGTCAAACTAGACTAAAGTCAACACTTGGTCAACTCTAGTCAACCACACTAGTCAAATTAGGTCAACTAGGTTAAGTCCTAGCCCAACAAGTCTAACAAGTCTCACTAGGCCTAACCAAGCCTAGGATAGCACTCACACAATCACAAGACAATGTGAACCACAACAATGCATAATATAAAATAGATAATATATATAAATACATACCTTCATACATACATGCATATCCACATTACATACATATTTATTTATATAGGCATATGTTACATCATGCATATTTACATACATACTTTTATACATTATATATGTTAACATTCATTACAATGTATTATATTTTACTTATACCTTTGATTGATTCATTCATTCATATAAGACATTCATTCATGCATATTACATACTTACATGCATCTATACATTATATACATTGTATATAATATGTAAAAATAGAAAAGGAAAAAAAGGGAGAAAAACTGAAATGGAAAGGGAAGGGAAGAAAAATGTAAGAAAAAGAAAAATAGTGGACATATACATGCTTGCATCATATATTCTACATTACCATACATGCTATCATTATATATTGCATTACAATATTTATACATTATGCATTCATATCTATCATTACATATATACCTTGCATTCATATCTAGCATTCATTATATACTTTCATGCATACACTGTATATCATTCTTTCATTCATGCATTTATGCATTACTTACATACATTATATTAATTGCATTCCTACATGCTTGCATTCAACCATATATATACATTAATGTAAAGAGAATATATATCATATATATATATCATTTTATTCATCTAACATATCATGCATTACATACTCTATATTCATTTAATACCCATACTACATAGGCTCATAGGTTACATAAAATGCATATATCGTATAGTCACTCTTCTACTTAAAACCAATACTGTACCAATTGGGCCTCTACTAAACTTTAGGATTAAAGTATGTTGTAGCCCTTCGTGTTAGCTTTCTGAAACTTCAAACGGATCACATTTTCGTGTCCGGAAGCTCCCGAAATCGCGAAAATACCGAAACACGTTCGTCTTTCGTACAGCTGACACTCAAATAATTCTACAGAAAGTTACAAAAGAATTTGGCTTATTAAAATATATATTTGGAAAGCTAACTTCCATACGGTTCTTTTAAAAAAACGGAAGACAAATTGGAGTTCTAAGCTAAAAGTTATGACATTTCTAAGTTGCTTTGGTTAATAAAAACGTGGATGAAAATTATGACGAATTTGACAAAAGAACACATATAGGCCAAGATACTTGGATACAAACATAGGTATCCAAATGAAACTCATTCTAACCATCCTAACTAAGATCAATCCACTCTCTAACCATTCTAAAACTGACGCAGTAGAGAAGATGACTCAGAAGGAGCTGAACATGAGGCAAAGAAGATGGCTGGAGCTGATGAAGGATTTTGACATCGATCTACAGTACCACCCGGGGTAAGGCTAATGTGGTCGCAGATGCACTTAGTCGATACCCTATGACGATGTTTTTGACCAAGGAGCGGCACCTGCTAGAGGACATGGAAAAGCTTAGACTGGAAATAATACTGCCTGAAGAAGAAATGAAAAACTGGAAAGAGAAGCCATTGTACCAGGAGCTAATTCATCATTGATGCAGTTGCAAGAACATTTTGTGTTAGTTTACAATTATTTAATAATCGTTTCATTGCAAGTTTAAACCACGATGCAACACGGAACTCTCTCTGAGAGCACTGACTGTAACTACTGTAACTGTTTGGGGACTGGGGGAGTAGTGTATTGAGTATGACTACATCCAAAGTAATAATTTAGAACTGTATTAGCTTACCCCTCATACACACGGGGATAAGCCATATCATTCACTGTACAACCCAAGCCGGTCATATTCATTGCCTATTCACATCACAATGTTTTAACTGCTGGAGAACTGTTTATTTTCAAATTATTTAAAAGTACATGATTCTATTATTATTTCAATTGTTAGATTATCATGAATTGTACTTTGCTCCCTCCTGACTGGAGATAACATTTTTAGGGGATTTTGAGGTTGCTGAGCTGTTATACAACAGTTATTATGACCCGGTTCTGTATCCTGTGGTGTTGCTAGAGTCCCCTTTGGAGGACGCAGGACCTGAGGCCGATGAGCCGAACGCTTAGCTAGATTTTCTTGTTTCCAGTTTTGTTGTTTTTGAAATTTTGTTATTTGAATTTCAGCATTTTATTTCAATCTTTCTAATTCCAGTGTAATTTTCTAATGTTTAATAAAGTTTTAAATTCCTGAATATTGAGTTGTGACAAATGTATATAGATGTTGTTGTGAATACCTGCTAATGGAACAGCTTACTGCCGCCGTCTCAACAACGGTGCAGGCTGGGCATGATCCGGTTCGACCCAATTATTTGGGATCGGGTCGTGACATATCCAAATGAAACTCATTCTAACCATCCTAACTAAGATCAATCCACTCTCTAACCATTCTAAAACTGAATTTAAATATCTATTTAAACTATTATCATACATACATACACATGGGGTGTCCTAATTTGGGATATATCAAGTAGGACACAAGACACATATCTAAAATCCTTAAAAGAGCTCCAAATGGCCTCAAATTTGAATCTAAATGGGACTCATGCATGAGGATGGATCCTACGGATTCAAAACTAATTTATATGCAAAGAAAATCGATTTAGAGGATGGGTTTTAACTATTGGGAGTGAAATCCCAATAAAATCCTTTAGGACACGGCTCCGATACGAAGATCCCTCAAAGTGGACACTCCTCCTTGCACTCCTCTTCCAATCCTTGGTAGCACCCTTCCCTTGGAGAATGGAAATGATTGAGGGAAGGTTTGGTGAAGGAATGGTTTGATTTGGAGATCAAATCAATGTAAAGGCTCTCTAAAATTGGGGAAGAACAAAAGGAAAATAAAAGAGGCAAGATTGTAATGAATGAAATGAATCATTCTCTCCTAAAGGTGGCTGCCATAAAGAGTCCATTAGGGCTAATAGAAAATGTCCTAATTGCCCCTCTCTAGTCTCATATGGTTAAGTCTAGACTAGGTTCAAGTTTGGGGTCAAAATGATCTAGTTTTGAGTCTCTAACTTAACCATTCTAACATGATAAAAATTAGTTTAATTAACTAACTTAATGTTGGGTCTTGTGAGCCATGCTTAACTTAATATTGGGTTCCATCTAGAGTTCAAGCTACCCGGATCACAATACAAGTCGAAACGAGACGAAACTCAAACCCGACTAAACAAATCCAATAAAAACAATATTAAAAATATAAAATTTTCCCAAAATATTAAAATATAAAAAATGACCAAAATCATAATACATCAATTTAATTATTATTAAAATAATCTAAAATTCACCAATTAATCAAAATCCTAAATAATTCAAAAGTCATAAAATAACCAAAATACCCTTAGCCTAAAAAGTTGTAAATTGTCATTCTAATCACATGGTTAGGTCCCCATGGTTAGTCTCTAAGCTTAGCAAAACTAGGGATTAACTAGTTAACCATCAAAATCACAATTCAACATTTTAAATAGTTTTAAATTGATTAAAAAATTACCAAAAATCACAATATGAGTTAAATCTTATTATCGATTAATCAAAAGTATAAAAGTTCAAAATTACCCTCATTTTAGAAAAGTGGGTGTTACAAGTCTACCCTCCTTAGAAGAATTTCGTCCTCGAAATTAAGATGGTCGTACTTTTTCTAGAGTCTCGTCCCCAACAATCATGGTCTCAGAACTTACCTAAATCATACGATTAAAAATGATGGCATACATGATCATGACATATTGTGGTAGTAAAAGTCTCATCTAGGTATACTAGTCATGCTAACCAAAAGGGTCATAGGGTATCAAACATACAAGCACTCGGGGGTGTTAAACTGAAAAAGATACAGAAATAACAAATCATCAAAACTGTAAGGTAGTCTACGATCCTATATAAAAACTGGTACTTATCAGAAAATAAAATAAGATAACTACCAATTATCTATAAAGGGGTACTATTCAAAGAAAAATCAAAATCAAAAGTTAAAGAATGAAAGTCAATTACATTGAAATCCAATCACAATATATTTTTTTTTTTTTATTCCAATCACAATATATATATATATATATATATATATATATATATATATAGAGAGAGAGAGAGAGAGGGAGATAGAGAGAGAGAGAGAGAGAGCGTTTAGAGAGGGAAAAGCTAGCATTATGTAAAGGTTATGTGGTTAGTGTGTGTATGGCGTATGTGGACATGTTCATAGGGTTAGATAATAGACGTGTGTGTATGTGAAATATACATGAAAGTGTATATGAGGATTTGGGTTTCAAAACAATAGCTATCCAGTTACACTACTCATGGCATATTGGTTAACAATCTACAATGCACAACCTATTTATTCATAGCATGCATGGCTAACCATATATATATATATATATATATATATATATATATATATATATATATATATATATATATATATATGTTATGTAAAGAGGTAGAGATTTAGTTATGTATATATATACATTATAACATGTATGCATAAACTCTATATATATCTATATAGATATATGAACATAACATAGAGAGGAAGGGTTAGGTTTATATGGCAGTGTATACTAAGTTAGGGTGTGTGTGTCCTTGTACATGATTATAGCTTAGTATTGAAAGGTTAAATCCAGTTTTAGTTCAGCATTTACATACAAGAATCTGAAATAAGCTAACATTTAAACCAGTGTAATATTAACATAATGCAGTTTTCGATTTTTAGGGACTTGAAACATCACAACCAACTCAATGCTCCCAACACGTCCTAACATGATGGAGATGAAAACCTAACATATTATCCCTACATACGACAATGTATACAGCTCTAAATATTACATATTAAATCTGGAATTGAACTAAACATCTGCAATCAATAAAAAAAAATGTTAACATGTATTCAGTTTTGTGATTTTGGAGAATTTCGAACATCAAACCGACCCAATGTTTATCACAACCTAACATGTAAAAAATGTGAAACCTAACATTATATTCCTACATACAATAATGTATATAGCTCAAATTATTACATTTAAAACAACAGATTAAACTAATATTTAAAATCCAGTATTAAGGGTTAATATGCACACGGTCTTAGATTTGACAATTTCAAACACAAAACTCAACCAATTTCTTTAAGAATTGAAATCCTGTATGAACATACATGTGCAGTGATGTAACAAAACTAATAACATGAAATTTATATTTAAATTACGAATTTAAGCTGGAAAAAGCAGAGAACCAGAAATACTGGGGTTCTGAGAATTTAAACATCAACAACATATTAATATATATTCAGATAGGTTGGTAATCAAAGTGTAACATGCATACGCATCAAGCAGTGTCTGTGTCTGCTATATATATTCTCATGTCCCAATATAAAAATCAAATTCCATATCAAGACCACCATTTAGATTTCTACCAAGATTACAAGTAGGTGATTGATGTAATCAAGGCAATTTTATTATTATTATTTAATAGAAGAATAATAGCAAGAAGAAAATAACGATAAAATCTGTTCTGCTTATTTGTTTAAAAGAAGAACCATTTTGAAACCAGAGCTATAATATCAAATCCAAGATAAGGTCTAGCAAAATCATCGATTCATTGTATTAAGAAAAAATTCATAGTAAGAAGTTACACAAGGTTTATAATACAGCTAAAGCTACTCCTAAGTTAAATAATGAGAAGCAAAACAAACAAAACAAACAAAACAAACAATAATTCTTTTTTTTTAGAATGACTGAAACAAAGTAGAGAAAACATGTTCCAGAATATTTAAGGTACAATCTGATATTCATATGCGTCTATCCAAAATTATGGTACTCTAAATCCTCGTCATACTAGTAAGCAAGGCTACGATAATCACAAAGTCCTCGACTTAGGCACATACCTCTAGAATCATGGTATTTAAAATTTTTGCAATGCCGCTAGCTTGGCTGCGAAAATCTTAAATTCCCACACCCGAGAAATATATCCAAAATCAGACTATATGTCCTCACCATGCTGGCTAATGTGACTGTAGAAGACTAGATTCCATAACTTAGATGACCTAGCCCATATAATTTCATCTTGACAAAAATAAATTAAATCAACAATGGATACCCAAAAATCAAATTCATTAACTAACTATGAAACCCAGTTTTAGGATGTATGATTTATTTTTTTATTATTATTATTATATTATCACTATTATTATTATTATATTATGGGTTCGAAAATTATTTTCAAAGTAATAATTTGGATTTTTGTTTGCGAGACCGAGCCTGGACCAGTTTCCGAAACCCAATCCTGTTTCCGAACCCGTCATTTATTTCCTCTCTTTTAAAAAAAATCCTAAATACTTATTAATATTTATAAAAAAGAACTTCTCCCCGCGAGCTGGTCCACCCACTGGACCAGCACTTCCCCCACTTCCCTCACTTCTCTCTCCTTCACTCCCTCTCCACCACCCAACACCATCCCCACTCTCTTTTTAATACCAACCACCACCTCCCTTTATTTTCTAACCCCATCACTTTCTCTCTTACCCTGTCACGACCCGCACCCGTTTTTTTTTAAAACGGATATAAGACGTGTCCAAGCCAGCCTCCGTCGCAGTGTCGGCGGTAGAACGCTGTCACGGCCATGAAGATCAAAATCACAAATAATGCTCATTCACATAATTAATCTAACTTACAATGATCACAAGTTTTACATTTGTAGAAAAATATAACTTGTACAAATAAATGAATGTCTACAACTCAACTATCTAGCTAGTCTCTAGGCTTTTATCTGCAAATATTCCCATCATTCCCCAAACTAAGTGAATCCACGGCTAACCTGAAAAATGTTGGTTTCCAGACAGAAATGGAACGAGCACAATTCACTGAATGCAATTTCAAATAAAGAAAATGACTATAAAACAAAGGTTAGACATCAATCATGAGTTTTGAAAATAAACAGTAAATACGGAAAACCAATAGCAATAAATAGACACAAAATACTTTTCTCAGCTGTTAGAAGTACCTTTGATATGTGATCGGTCTCGGGACAATTATGCGACACTGTCTACACTGTCTAAAGTTACAATGTCTACACTGTCTAAAGTTATACTGTCTACACTGTCTAAAGTTACACGGTCTACAGTTACACGGTCTACAGTTAATATTGCAATAAAGAAACAATGTCTATAAAATAATAATCACGAACTACACAGTTTAAATGCAATAATAATTACGGTCCACACTGTCTACTTTGCAATAATAAATCACTGTCTATATTGTCTAAGGTCAGATCACATATCCTTGGTACTTCTCATTCCCGACTCAACAATTTATAATAGAAAATAATCACATAACCAATAGCAAATCAATGAAATATAGTAAAAATCAATATCGAAATGCAGACAATAAACTGTACTCGCCTTGCGTCCTGAGTTGATGGCACGGATCAGACTCCGAATCGAGGTCCAAGTGACCTATGTTATAAATTCACAATGTCAATAATTGAAAATAAGTCAATAGTGTTCCAATCTAATTATCTCCTAGGTTTCTAGTGTCTTATTTTGCACTATACCCCAACTTGAGTTGATTTCCTAGTTCATGGTGTACTCTCCTACAGACCTATGTCATTAGTCTATAGGGTTAGTCCTTACTCCTAATTTGGAATGCCCAGCATGCTATTCACAGGCTTAACCACCTTCCTGTTAACATGAGTTGGTACTTTGGTACCATTCATGTTAACTTAGGTAATGGGTTAATCCTCGCCCTGGCAGGATTTATCAATATGATAGTCATACCTGAGTATACTTCCCTGTACTCCTTCCTTCTTGAACCCATGCTAAGCTACATGGTATCATGGTAAGGCTAATCCTATTTATATTTGTTTCTAGCTCTATGTAGCAGTTGTGTTAAGGCTGTGTGGCTCCAGATATCTTAAAGTCCAGTTTTGGTAGCAGATGATTTCGAGTATGGGGGTTGGTACCTACTGTTCAGAAGGGTGGGTGGCTTTTCTTAACTGGCACAGGGGGTTCCTTGGGGATACACTATACAGTATTACCTGGCCTTCCAGGGTCTGTCAACTATACTTGGCATGAACATGTAGATGAGGGTATGGCCAGGCATAATATTCAGTCACCCCTTAAGTATGCAGTAATGTGTTGCCTGCTGTAAACTCGATATATGTGACAATCAATGACCCAGTTATTCTCTACTCGGTTTTCATATGAAGTAAAATTGGAATTACCTCTCACCCACGCAAGTACCAAGCCTAACCCTGGTTGTTTGTTTTAACTGACATTGGTTCAGTTATCAGTTATCTCCTGCCCTAATATCCGTGTCAACATAGTATCCATGCTTCCTGGTACAGGGTCAGATGGCCTACGACCTGATCGACATAATGACCTAATCAGAAAACTCTAAGTTCTCAACACCCTTGGCTCATGCCAAACAGCTCTCTCTCCTCCCATGTATAAGTTATTAACAAGATAACAGTACAAGAGATTATTTCCAGAGATGAATTGTTTACCTGTTAGAAGAAGTCAACCCCTTCGTTCTCTCTGTTCCACGAGCAGATCCCCAACTGTTACAGCGGCCAGGGAGAAAGTATAGCGTTCTAGGGAATCGATTACTTCTCTCTACGTATATATACATAACTCGTAGATAAGAGGATAATTTGGTTTACTAGATAGACTCCTCGTGAGATTTAAACTCCTATTTGAATTCGAATTCTATTTGAAAACAGGGAATTGATTGGGCTATAGAGTTTATTCATATCTGAGGAAATCTTGGCTCAGGTTCGAACTCTTGCTTGGGGACAGGGTTCAGTACAGTTGGATTGGTAAGTCCAGGTACTGCTTATCCACAGGTGGCTGTGGGCAATGCCTGGTGTTCGGCTAAACCACAGGGCATGGGTCTTATCTGATTGAAGGGTTAAACTTGTATATCTAACATTAAGGTCCTAATGTCTATATCAATTAGAAAAGGAGCCCTTGCCATCTTGGTTTGCAAAACCCCTTGTCCAAAACATGAGTAATATGTTTCCCTAACTAGGTGTTCAAGGTTAATCAGCAGGATCAAGATTTTGGAGTACAGACTCCTCATGTGTTTGAAAGCTTATAATTATACTTTACAATAGGGTCCCTGAACAATACATACTTGTAATAACCTTTCCTTCACTATGGCCATTTGTACATTAATAGTTATGTTTTAATAATGGTCAAAAGCCTAAGTAACAAAAATGAGAATTTTTAACAATTAATAATTAATGCTTAATAATAAAAATAGTTAGGTGGGGCTCACAAGTCTACCCCCCTTGGAAAAATTTCGTCCTTGAAATTTAGGGTAGGCAAGATATGGAAATATACCTCATGGCTCGAAAAGGTAAGGATAGCGTTCGCGCATCTTATCCTCCCTCTCCCAAGTAGACTCGTCCGGGGAGTGGTGTCTCCACGCGACGCGGACCAAAGGAATCACTTGATTCCTTAGCACCTTCTCTCTGCGGTCCAAGATCCCCACAGGCTGCTCCTGATAACTGAGACTCGGTCCCACTTCGATCTCTGAATGGTCCAAGACATGGCTGGGGTCTGCCACGTATCGTCGCAGTTGAGATACGTGGAACACGTTGTGCACTCCTTCCAGTACAGGCGGCAAGGCTAATCGGTAAGCTACTGTACCAATTTTCTCGAGGATCTCAAACGGCCCAATGAAACGTGGGCTGAGTTTACCGCCTTTACCGAAACGGATAGTGCCACGTGTTGGAGAAATTTTTAAAAACACCAAGTCACCGACCTAGATGCACAAAATGTTAACACTAAACTCACAACTACTCATTCAATTAAATCTTAATAAAATTTGTACCTCAAAATTCTAATTCACGACTATTCCTAAAAAAGAACTCTACCATTACCTTAATTTCCTCGAATCTTAATTCTCAAAAACAGTTTATATCATCCTCCTAGCCATTTTGCAATTTCGAAACTCCGAGGACTTCTACCCACCTTTGGACACACTACTCCCTCAATGCTATGTCACTAAACTTTTTAATCATCCAACTACTTGCTAAAATTAGCTACCAATAGATATCTACTGTATAGGACATCTGTAATCCTCCCCTACCTATCAAGCAACCCTAAAATTTAACAAGCAACAAATTTCACAAGTGGCTAAGGAATATTAATAAACTTTAATAAGCATGACCCTTCGTCGCTCTGAAATAAGAAGGACGGGAAGATAAGGAAGAATAATCGAGGACAATTATGAAGTTTCAAGAGCGATAGAGGGTATCTAATGATGCAGCTAGAAAGAATGTCTATGAACCATTGACTTTATTTGCTAGAGTGGACTACTCTATTCCAGTCACTTGCTACATCGAGGAACCCTTTATTTCTTAGAGGATCTTGCAATCCATGCAATACATAAATTCCATTCTCAAATTTAATTTAAACAAGGTTCCATAATAGAACGGGATTTGAGAAGTCAAGATCGTGATCTTTTCCGTGGTTATTTAAACACACGAGAAAGGGATATAAGTGCAATGCAAGATCGTATCTCGACTCCCAGGTAAATGGAATAATGGTTACGAATGACACCATATTCTAGGAGATGGAGGCTACATAATCGGTGTAGGGACCTAACTCAAATAGTCCAATTTTATAGCCAACTATGGTGGCATGCATGGATGGGTTTAACTGGATCTTAATGGGTTCTCCGATTGGACACCAATCGTTAGTTGGATGAACCCTGGATTTCAATCTATATGGACTGAACAAGGTCTCAATGATAAACTACTTTTACTAGGTTAAGGTAACCTAGAATAAGTTTTCCCCCAAGTGGTTGAGCTAGTTGCCGAGTCAGGTTGGTTAGCTAGGTCCCTAAAGCCCAAAATACGTCTTCCGTGACTTCTGTGTCTAAGTAGCACGAGAAGGCACTATTGAGTGGCTCACTAGTGACATGTGCGTAGTGAGCTTCGAGTCGACCACAACCATATATTGGGTCGAATAAATTGAGTCGAGGTTGAGTCTCTCATTGTAGTCGGGAAAGTATACCGGCAGTATGGTAAGGGTTATAGCTAGTCCTTTTTAACCCGAAAGTCATACATAAAAATAGAGTACAAGGGGACATGTTTGAGTGGGACATAATATACCTAGATGAAGGAGGACTCATCTAGATCTTGCATATGAACTTTGTTGGAAGGTAACAGCTGGTCTCGTGCTCCGAATATTAATGACACGGCCGGGGACACAAAATGATCTAAATGAAAGTGGGAGTCCAAGGGCACTAATCATCATCCTAATGGAAGTTATTCTAATCAATCGATAATCCTCGTGTATCCTAAAATTTTAGAAGGCTTACGATCTATCCACCTTAGAAGCTAGGACATGGTCTTAGGAATAATGAGGTCAGAAGAATTCCAAAATCCAGGTATTGTACCTCGACTCTTGTTAATAAAGAATTAAGCACGGCGTAACGGGGTATGATGGTTATGAGTCAAGTCAAGGATCGTTCCTCACTAAATAGAAAATGAGTGTGTACCATGACACATGGTCGCTAAAATAGAATGATATGCTTGTCTACAGTATACATGATTTGTAGTGATCATGCATTGCTGTTGACAACTGGTAGGTCATAATATGACAGGGTATTTAAGCTACGGTATTGGCTAAGCTAGTGACTGTGGGGTTTCCATACTAGTTAGGCTTTAATAATAAAATTTACGTGACTAGGGTAATACTTGTTGGAAACCAATCTCGGGATGAGTGTCTACCATAGTCACGGTAAATTATTGTCCTTAGCCTTGTCTATTCATCTCATGTCTAAACTGTGGGCTTTGGTCGAGGGACGGTTGAGTCAAGGCATAAGGGTTGAAAGTAAAGGCAATATTCAAGAAAATATTTAGAGACACAATGAATTATTTCTTGAGAATAGATAGTCTCCTGGGTTGGCATTACGACTAAGGGTAAAACCCTAATCATTCTTAAATTAAGATGGCTTGAAAGTCCCGATAATAGTTTGGGGTCGAGAGGAGAACGAGTAACTCGATCACATGGCTGGCTGACGATAACTACCCTTGTGTATACAACTACCATAGCCATGGAGATACGCGGTATCTCTCTACCAATTACGAGCTTCGGCATTTCCGAACCAGTGAAAGACAAAAACAATAAAGAGTTCAAGAAAGATGTTACTGAACAATCACATGATTCAAGGGCGAACGTATAATTCAAGAGGAATTGTCAAGCAGTCGCGGATGAGATCCTAGATACCTATATATCTCCATCCACGTAGTGTAATTAAACGAAGAGCGAACCAAATGCATCATAGTTGATCAGACCATAATACACTGATTCTGATTAGACAATAAGTTAGCAGGCGTCCCCACTAAACATATGCCTCGAATCAAGCTCGAGAACAGAGTAAGCTTGCAAAAACTAGGCTGTAATAGCAGCGTTGGTTAAGATAGTCAAGATACAAGTACGCGAGATTTTTGAAAAGAGGCACAAGTAGTTCAAGTTTAGAAGGAATCAAACTTCACCTGGTGTTCTTGCTTCTATAGACATCCCACTATCATCTTATCCTTAAGGCCTTGGTCGACTAATGGTTTATGGACTTCTGAATTCTATATTCTAGGTAACCTATTAGTGTCAGTCAATTTCCTCATCAATAGATCACGAGGATCATACGGAGTGCTTGGTCGGGAGACATGCTACCAAACTTACAAACTTCCACTACTATTAGCTTTGGATCTTATGGGACATACATGGCACGGTTCTATCCTCTATAGTACCCTAAACTTGTAATCACGTCTGAAATCATTTCACCGAGGATTATGCCTCGTCCGTATACTCGGGCGATGGTAAACTCTTGGTTCTGTGATTCAGATGTGATATGCTATCAGATACTCTACCTTATCTCGACACCCGGGTAACTATGATCAAAGAGGATCACTAGCCATAGTTTTAGGAATATTCTATAACCTATAATTTTCCTAAAAATTTCAACTCTAGGGTCGTGCCTCGCCAGTGCGCTGCTGGCTGCAGTGAATCTATAGTCTCCATAATTCAAATAAATGGCGACAGTGTGCTGCTGTCCTGCCATTATGAGTCAACTAATATTCTTTTAACTATATCTGTAAAACTTTATGGGCTTCTAGAGAATAGAACAAGTTGACCATGAAATAGAGCGTAAGTATTTGTTCTATCAATCGTAACCTTTAAAATAAAGGATTGAACAGGAAAGAAATATCTGAGGACAAAGAAATACAACATTCTAATATCTATTCCATGTGTATTCAAACCACGGAGGAAAACCTTTGGATCGAAACTAACTTGAGGTTCGTATGGGTATAACAATAATCAAAATTTATACAAAATAATAATTCCTAGGGCAATTAGAAACTACACAGGCAATTCGACAAGATATGAGGATGATATCTAAGAGGCAAAAAAAAGAAGGATTGGCACAATTCATCAGGGTTAGATCATTGATTCTATGAAGCCCTGTCCCACCAAGTGAATAGTCTATCCACATCGGATCGTATCGTCCTATCTAGAGGAAATAGTGTACTTATGGAGATATGACAACTATCAAAATCAATAACCCTCATCTACATTGTATGGCCTAGACTACCCATCGGTAAATTTGTATAAGGGACTCCTAGTCCTAGTCATTCAATTAAATTAATCCTTGTTCGTGAATGAGAATGTTCTAGTCGCAGGCTCGCAATAGTACAACTAATCTTAAGTACCATCACGAGTTCGCATGATTTGCGAAAACAGACCTGCGTGGGCCACCACAAAAATTTGTCACGACCCGTACCCGTTTTTTTTAAACGGATACGAGACGTGTCCAAGCCAGCCTACGCCGCAGTGTCGACGGTAGAACATTGTCACGGCCATGAAGATCAAAATCACAAATAATGCTTATTCACATAATTAATCTAACTTACAATGATCACAAGTTTTACATTTGTAGAAAAATATAAACTTGTACAAATAAATGAATGCCTACAACTCAACTATCTAGCTAGTCTCTAGGCTTTTATCAGCAAATATTCTCGTCACTCCCCAAGTTAAGTGAATCCACGGCTAACCTGAAAAATGTTGGTTTCCAGTCAGGAATGGAACGAGCACAATTCACTGAATGCAATTTCAAATAAAGAAAATGACTATAAAACAAAGGTTAGACATCAATCATGAGTTTTAAAAATAAACAGTAAATACGGAAAACAAATAGCAATAAATAGACACAAAATACTTTTCCCAGCTGTTAGAAGTACCTTTGATATGTGATCGGTCTAGGGACAATTATGTGACACTGTCTACACTGTCTAAAGTTACACTGTCTATACTGTCTAAAGTTACACTGTCTAAAGTTACACGGTCTACAGTTACACGATCTACAGTTAATATTGTAATAAAAAACATTGTCTATAAAATAATAATCACGAACTACACAGTTTAAATGCAATAATAATCACGGTCTACACTATCTACTTTGCAATAATAAATTACTGTCTACACTGTCTACACTGTCTAAGGTCAGATCATACATCCTTGGTACTTCTTATACCCGATTCAATAATTTATAATAGAAAATAATCACATAACCAATGGCCAATCAATGAAATATAGTGAAAATTAATATCGAAATACAGACAATAAACTGTACTCGCCTGGCGTCCTGAGCTGATGGCACGGGTCAGACTCCGAATCGAGGTCCTAGTGACCTATGTTATAAATTCACAATGTCAATAATTGAAAATAAGTCAATAGTGTTCCTATCTAATTATCTCCTAGGTTTCTAGTGTCTTGTTTTGTACTCTACCCCAACTTGAGTTGATCTCCTAGATCATGGTGTACTCTCCTACAGACCTATGTCATTAGTCTATAGGGTTAGTCCTTACTCCTAATTTGGAATGCCCAGCATGCTATTCACAGGCTTAACCACCTTCCTGTTAACATGAGTTGGTACTTTGGTACCATTCATGTTAACTTAGGCAATGGGTTAATCCTCACCCTGGCAGGATTTATCAATATGATAGTCATACCTGAGTATACTTCCCTGTACTCCTTTCTTCTTGAACCCATGCTAAGCTACATGGTATCATGGTAAGGCTAATCCTATTTATATTGGTTTCTAGCTCTATGTAGCAGTTGTGTTAAGGCTGTGTGGCTCCAGATATCTTAAAGTCCAGTTTTTGTAGCAGATGATTTCGAGTATGGGGGTTGGTACCTACTGTTCAGAAGGGTGGGTGGCTTTTCTTAACTGGCACAGGGGGTTCCTTGGGGATACACTATACAATATTACCTGGCCTTCCAGGGTCTGTCAACTATACTTGGCATGAGCATGTAGATGAGGGTATGGCCTGGCATAATATTCAGTCACCCCTTGAGTAGGCAGTAATGTGTTGCCTGCTGTAAACTCGAGATATATGACAATCAATGACCCAGTTATTCTCTACTCGATTTTCATATAAAGTAATATTGGAATTACCTCTCACCCACGCAAGTACCAAGCCTAACCCTGGTTGTTTGTTTTAACTGACATTAGTTCAGTTATCAGTTATCTCCTGCCCTAATATCCGTGTCAACATAGTGTCCATGCTTCCTGGTACAGGGTCAGATGGCCTACGACCTGATCGACATAATGACCTAATCAGAAAACTCTAAGTTCTCAACACCCTTTGCTCATGCCAAACAGCTCTCTTTCCTCCTATATATAAGTTATTAACAAGATAATAGTACAAGAGATTATTTCCAGAGATGAATTGTTTACCTGTTAGAAGAAGTCAACCCCTTCGTTCTCTCTGTTCCACGAGCAGATCCCCAACTGTTACAGCGGCCAGGGAGAAAGTATAGGGTTCTAGGGAATCGGTTACTTCTCTCTACGTATATATACATAACTCGTAGATAAGAGAAAATTTTGGTTTACTAGATAGACTCCTCTTGAGATTTAATTTAAACTCCTATTTGAATTCGAATTCTATTTGAAAACAGGGAATTGATTGGGCTGTAGAGTTTATTCATATCTGAGGAAATCTTGGCTCAGGTTCGAACTCTTGCTTGGGGACAGGGTTCAGTACAGTTGGATTGGTAAGTCCAGGTCCTGTTTATCCACAGGTTGCTGTGGGCAATGCCTGGTGTTCGGCTAAACCACAGGGCATGGGTCTTATCTGATTGAAGGGTTAAACTTGTATATCTAACATTAAGGTCCTAATGTCTATATCAATTAGAAAAGGAGCCCTTGCCATCTTGGTTTGCAAAACCCCTTGTCCAAAACATGAGTAATATGTTTTCCTAACTAGGTGTTCAAGGTTAATCAGCAGGATCATGATTTAGGAGTACAGACTCCTTATGTGTTTGAAAGCTTATAATTCCACTTTACAATAGGGTCCCTGAACAATACATACGTGTAATAGCCTTTCCTTCACTATGGCCATTTGTACATTAATAGTTATGTTTTAATAATGGTCAAAAGCCTAAGTAACAAAAATGAGAATTTTTAACAATTAATAATTAATGCTTAATAACAAAAATAGTTAGGTGGGGCTCACACACCCTCTCACTCTTCCACCACCAGCAAAGACTTTTCCCCCAAAATCCTGCCAACTCCGGCGACGCCAGCCCGGCACCCGAGCGTGCCCCCAGCGGCCTCCCGCGGCCACCACCTCTCGGCCCCGCACTCCAGCGCCCCTGACCAGCCGGCAGTGCCTCCCCGTGCGCGCCCTGGGCCGCCCACGCCGGCCGCCCCGACCCCCTTTCCGGCCAGCAGCCGCACCCGCCGGTTTCTCCACGCCGGCGCCCGCCTCCGGCCTCCTCCAGCGCTGTCCCGCGCTTCGACTGTTCCCTTTGCTCCGGTTCCCGCGAGCCTGTGCTCCGCTGATCTGGACAGCACCGTCCAGCGCTGTCTGCGGGTTTCCCGACTTGCTGTCCCCGTTTATTTTCTATAATTTTCATCTGAGAGCTCTAGCCGAGCAACCCAAGGCATAACTCCTCTGTCCTGTCCCATTTCGGTAGTCAATGATGAATTGGTCCCCGATTCCCTCTCGGAAATTCGGTTTATAGAGCGACGTAGTGACTTTGGATTTTTCGGAGACGTTTTGTGGTTCTGTGGTTATTTTTAGGTTTTTCGACTTCTTTCGGAAACGTTCTGTGATTTTATTATACATTTAATTTTGGTGTAAAATGGTTTGGAAGTTAATTTTTGGGTGTTCCCTGGTTTGGGACTTCTATTATGGGTGTTTCAGTACATTTTTCCAGTTTTGGGTTATCCCGAATATAGAGAAAATGCTGCCCAAATTTTTATAAAATTTTATAAATGAATTTCAAATCGGTTTTCGAAAAAATATTTTATTTAACAGATTTTTGGGCGACGACCATACGGTCCGTGGGCCCTAGCGAAATGCAAACGAAAGCGGTTTTACCCGGACGTTGAGGCATTAGCTAACGGTGACGATTGGACCAAGTTGGAGACTCCTAAGTTTTAATTTAATTTAATTTATTTATTTGTTTTGGTTTTCAGTATTTAAAATACGGGATGTTAGTCAGAGCTAACTAATTTTCTCTTATTTTAATTTATGTAAAGTTTGTAAGGGCATAAGCCCATTAGCTGTGCCCCTGTATTGCATAGTCTAGGTTTTCATTTATTTTCTTGGTTGATTTTTTATTTATTTTCTAGTTGGTTTATCTTCTTCGTATTTAGGCGCTTCGTAACAAAATGACTGATAAATATTTTGTATAAATTAATAAAGATTTCTTACGATAAAATAACTTGAGTAAAATATTGATAATTAACAAAACCTATGTTTTATCATTGAAAGAAAATGTAGTTTTATATGTATAATATTAAAAATACAAAGTTTTGCGAATTAACCGGTAACGACAATTTTTTCAAGTAATACCAGAAACTGGCTATCCAACTAAATGAGAACCAACGTAGTACGCGTCGTAAACCGTTAGCAGTAGATTAAATAAACAAACTCAAAATCTGACTAGGACCTGCTAATAGAGATTGCAACTAGCACACCTAGCTTGGTTTCACAATGGTTCTAAGTCAAGTTCTCCAACTGTAGGATCTCGAAGACGAACCTAGCATCTTTCCGGAACCAACACCGTTTCCAGTCATAAACAAAGGCAAGTACATTTTGTGTTAGTTTACAATTATTTAATAATCATTTTATTACAAGTTTAAATCACGATGCAACACGGAACTCTCTCTGAGAGCACTGACTGATTGACAGTTGGGTACTGGGGGAGTAGTGTAATGAGTATCATGACCACATCCAAAGTAGTATAATGATTGTATTAACTTACCCCTCATACACACGGGGATAAGCCATATCGTATCAATAGGATACAACTGTACAACCCAAGCCGGTCATATTCATTGCCTATTCACATCACAATGTTTTAACTGCTGGAGAACTATTTATTTCAAATTGTTTAAAAGTGTATAACTCTATTATTATTTTAATTGTTAGATTATCATGAATTATACTTTGCTCCCTCCTGACTAGAGATAACATTTTTAGGGGATTTTGAGGATGCTGAGCTGTTATACAACAGTTATTATGACCCAGTTCTGTACCCTGTGGTATTACCAGAGTCCCCATTGGAGGACGCAGGACCTGAGACCGACGAGCCGAACGCATATCTAGATTATCTGTTTCCAGATTTGTTGTTTTAGAATTTTGTTAATTTGATTTCAGCATTTTATTTCAGTCTTTCTAATTCCAGTTGTACTTTTCAAATGTTGAATAAAGTTTTAAATTCCCGAATATTGAGTTGTGACAAATATTTAGATGTTGTTGTGATTACCTGCAATAGTGGATACAGCTTACTGTCGCCGTCTCAACAACGGTGCAGGCTGGGCATGATCCGGTTCGACCCAATTATTTGGGATCGGATCGTGACATGTTTTTAGTGGTGGCCCATGCAGGTCCGTAACAACAACTTAGGAAAACATACCTAGAAACAATTAGAACACTAGAACATTGATTTGTCACAACATAGGTCCGAATTATACATAAATAAATATTTTTGTTTGATTATAGACTGGAATGATACCTTGCTTATGTTTGCATCCTAAACTTTCCAGAATATGACCAAGGAAATGACCACCCCCGGCTGGCGATGAGATGTCATCACCCGAACATACCCCATCTCCCCCAGCACGTCCAGACCCCTCACCTCTGCAGCTGACCGACCGTCCCCATCAATCACCAGCACTCCGCGGCGTTTACGCTACTACATCTCAAGCGACGAACCCTACACCTCCCCGGACTGAGCCGCAGTCCCCTGCGGTAGTGCCCGTACCAGCTGCCCCACCAGTGCCCGTGGATCCCACCGATCTAGTGGACATGCTACGGGAAGTGCTTGAAGCACAGAGAGCCCAAGCAGAAGCTCATCGAAAACAGATGTAGCTCTCCTTCTCGAAAATTTTAAAATATTTTATTTTATTTATTTTATTTAAATGGTGATTTTAGATTATTATAAATAATTATTTAGTTTATTATTACGGTAGATAATTTTACTCATTGTTAGGAATCGAGTACAAGGTGATTAGAAATCATGGCACATATAGTGTAGTGACGTACTTTGACTAGTGTTTTAGCCATGCCAAGGAAGACCAAGCCATAGTGACATCCTAACTAGGAAAATCAGACTAAGTTGCGACTTAAACCTATAGAACGTTTAATTACTTATTAATTATATTATTGACTTGTAGGAAACCCGCTTGTGTCGATTTAGTCCAAACTGGACCCGAACCAAATTCCAGCCTATGTAGGTATGCATTGGAACCCGGGACGGCCATGTAGACATTTTATGTATATACAAATATTTTCTTATTTATTTTTAGGACTTGGCAAAATACTTTCTAAATATATAATAGTTTATTTAAATGTTGTTTTAGAATAATTGTATGAATTTCTGGAGCCAAGTAAATGGTGTGTTCGATGAGTTCACCGAAATATATTAATGGCTTAATTACAGTGTTATTAGGTTTATTATTATTATTAATGTTAATATTGTGGTTATTAAATAAATAAATTATTTAATATTAATAGTTAATAGTATTTTATTTTCTATCAAAGATATATATATATATATATATATATATATATATATATATATATATATATATATATATATATATATATATATATATATATATATGTATATATAATATGTGTGTGTATGTATAAATGAATATATATTATATAGGGGTGTTCGTGTATGGATATATAAATATATATATTATAGATATATATGTGTGTGCGTATATATACATATATATATAAATATATAAATATATTATACATGTGTATATACTATATATATATACATATGTGGGTAGATGTATATTTGTATGAATAAAAAATGTACATATGAATATATATATGTACATAATGATATGTATATATGGGAATTTATATACATGCATGTGTATATATATATAAATATACGTATATGTATAAATATGAGTATTTATATATGTAAATATAAATAAAAAAAATGAATAAAAAGAAAGCCCAACGCATTCTTCAGCCCAGCCAAACCGAAGGCAGGCTTACAAGCCGAGCCCCTGACCCCAAGTTGCAAGCAGACAGCCCAAAGTTCCTTTTTCCCTAGCCCTTGGTAGTTCACAGCATATGTATGTTTATATGTAGAGAGAGATAACCGAGAGAATGTTCCAACCTTGAGAGCATCCCAAGCATTAAACCCCTCAGCAAGTGTTCCCACACAGCGGACTAACCCGACCCGAGGAGCTGAAACCCGAGCCTCCCCGTCGTTTCTCTGTATAAATATGCAACACGCGCACACGAAATCGCAAACCCTAGCAACCGAGCACCCCCGCGACCTTGCCAGCCAGCCTGGGCGACCCACCCGCCGACGGCACCGCCGTCGCGTGCGGCCACGGTCGCGCGGGTGCGCGTGCGCGCATGAAACTGAAACCGTAGCGACAGCAAGTGCAGCAGGAACCCAAGTTCGCCGCGATCGTTCTTCCTCCACGCTTGATCGTTTTTTCGGTCCATTTGTGCAGGTACGAATCTAACCTATAGCCCTTCAATTCCCTTCAAATAGTTTGGATTAATTCGCTTCGTGCGCGTCGCAAATCGATTCTCAAAACTAGGAAAAATCTCGATTTCCTGGATATAGAAACTGCCCCAACGTCCAATGTTTACGGTCGATTTGCGACCAGAATATCGCGAACTTTAGAAAACCGTTTGAACAAACTTCTAGACAACCTAACCAGCATTAAAACCCTATTTTTAGATTATTTTTATAAGCAGTAGATGCTAAAATAAATCGACTTGAAAATCGAGAAAAACCCGTTTAAAATAGTTTAGAAAATTAGAAAATCCATCCACACGACGTGCGTCCCGCCATTCCGGGTGACGTATCGCGAACCGAAGGCATCGAAAGGTGCGTAACGGCTTCGTGGTCGTGTGGGTTTTGACGGAATTCAAATTGGTCGCGTGTGCGCGACGAATTTGATGCATATCCGTCAAAATTTACCGTATCGACCTCTGTGCAAGTTTCTCAATTACTTTGTGCACGCTCGTCAGATCGAGACAAAACTTATGCCAACAGGACCGTATCATTTTTCTGGTCCTGCATGCCAAGTTTGGTCCAATTCTGAGACAGTTGAATCGTACGCCGTTTTGCGGGCCCTACGGTCCCATTCAACGGGCGATTTTGTGGACGGCCCCTCGGAATCCAAAATTGGACATACCGTTGGGTTCGTATCGAAAAATCGGATCCGTAGACATGTAGGTTGACAACTTTAGAGACCATTGACTCTGGCACGCTTTTCGGTGCAAAGCGGGTCCAACGGCGGATATCGTTTTTGCTCGAAATTACCGTTTTGCCCCTGTGTCCAGAATTGGACTTAAGGACGGACAATCCTAGCTAATTTGACTATTCTGAAAACATTGGTACTGTTTATTTCAACATTTGGAGACTTCTGCATGTGCTGACTGATTGTGGCTCATTGAGTGGTATAGTATTATTGATTTCTCCAGCTAAGGACCTCAAGCAAGTGCACTTTCTGATTGCTTTCCGATTCATAGTAGTCTTTTCATTTCATGTCTATATATATATATCTTGCTGCTTGTTGATACGCTCGTCACACGGAGTAGTCGAAAGGGGAAATATCTTAGTAGACATGTGGACTACCCAGAACTATCCCATGATGTCTATTCGTGAACAATAGCACCTGTACACGACACGTGCAGGTGCCGAATTTACCCCCTAGCCGTTCACATGTTGAAACAGATATTTCACACCACCTAGGTAGATATCTTTTATTTTTCCTTTACTTCTCTATCGTGATATGTCATCAGTTATCTTACAGTTTTCTTATCTCATATGTTATTTTCATGTCTTGTTAACTCTATTGTATTTTCGCATTGTCATCGGTTTGTGTACTTGTTCCATTCCTGACTGCAAACCAACATTTTTTAGGTTTAGCCACGATCACTGTTAGCATTGAGAAGGCTTGGGTATGCTGAAGTCAACCTAGAAATAGATAGCAGTTGTATTAATTCCATTAAATATAAAGTCTTGTATTTTCTTTAAATATAAATCTTGTAAATGTTATAATAAACTTAGAAATGTGAATGAGCAGCAAATTATAATGCCCCGCTCCGCTCGGTGCATTACGATGAGTCGTTGACTCGAAGAGTTGCGTTGACCCGATGAAGTATCGATACGAATCGATACAAGAGTTACGTTGGCCAAAGGTAAGCTTTGAGTCGGTTGGAATCTATGAATCGAATCGATGCAAAAGATAAGTTCTGTTGAGCAAGTGCTGATTTTAGTTGATCTGGGGTGCAGGCTATGCTTTTACGCTGGACGATAAGAGGTCGACATTTTGCCTTATGCAATAAGGTGTCCGCGAAACCAAATCATGGCCTTGCAACGGATTGTGGCATGGACGCGATAGGCCAAATCAACCGAGTAGTTCAAAGGAATGGCTAAGCCCGGGAGTTAGCTATGCGACCGCGTTATGGAAGCGAGACGCTTCAACTCAGCGAAACGGCAAGGCGTATCGACTTAAGGTGGGCGGGTTCTTGACTCTCTCTCCCTATTCCTTCACGTCTAATAAAATATGTTATGGTATGCGTAAGATGTTATCGAGTTAGCGAGCGTAGCTCGGCGACGAAAGGTCCAAGTATGTGTCGAACACTAAAATAGAACATTGAACAATCGAACAATTGAAGCGACATGCATCAAGTGTACGAGTTCGCGGTAGGGCAATGATGGTAGAACATTGAAAGATGATATTGAGATGTGCATCACGTGCACGCCTCCGAGAACATTGAACACTAGGCGTAGAATATTGAATACGGCGCTGAGCGTGCCCTCGGGCACTTATGTTACGAAAAGACTAAGTAATACGGAATTATGCTATGAGAATAACTTACGAATGGTACGCGTTGAATACGAGTATGAGATGACTAAGCCGTTGGGCGTCGTGCATTAATATGGATGTGTTGGGGCATAATGCCGATGGAGCTCCCCATATGAATGGTGGATTATGTTTATTGCACGGAAAACCATTTATGGCACGGGAAACCGTTTATGGAACGAGACTATATTTATGCAACGGAGGATTCGGTTGGATTGTTATGTGTGTTTGCTATGGCACGTATTGCATGGTCAATGGACTCGGATGGCCCGTGCACGGGTACGGCTTCCCTCGAACGGTTACGCCGGGGCGCCGGGACCGTTCGGCCTAGGAGGGAATTATGTGTGGTATTTATGGTGCACAACATTCGGACGGATTACGACCGTCCAGTACTGTGATAAGCTATGATATCCGTAAGTTATGGGATCCTTCGGATACTGCGCTAGCAACCCGTATCGAAGCGATTGTAGGCTTACACATAAGAGATGCTAAGTCCATTACGGTGCGAAATACCGTGACCTTCATATAGATAGGGCCGGTGGACTGAGATGAGAGTTGGGTGCAGGCGCAGGGCCTGTGACCCTTATGCATTGTCTAAGTTTATGATCGGTTGGTTGCGTGAGTTTATAAATTCTTATGCTAAGTGCTAACCATTGCAGGCTAGGGAATATGGGACGGAGATGAGCACGATCACTATGCTTATGTCATATTATGTCTAACTGTATCTGCCGCAGGGACACGGTATTGGACACATTTATGATATGGTGCTATGTTTAAGTATTGCCATAAAATTGATCCTAAGGCTAAATAGAAAGATCACCAAATTAAGATGCATGCTCACTAAAAGATTAAGTATTTGGTTTAGTGCGAGCGGGTCTTGATCAGTGCGAAGCGAGGACGAAAGCACTAATCCCCCACTAGTTTATGTGCAGGCTCAGGTTATGATTGACTCAGGGCGGGGCTTGGCTTGGACGTGCCGAGGCATGGAGTCCTTGGCGTTCAAGAGGAGCTACCGCATAGGCGTTCGGACTTGCGACATGGAGATGTTCGGCCGAAGACTACTTGGTGGCTATAAAGAGGCATAATGTATGGAACAATGTAATCCTTTGTGAGCTAGAGAGATCATGAGCGTTGTAGCCAATTGTCATGTATGTTGGGCTATTCAGAGCCTTTGTAATCTTCAGTTCATTATAAATAAAAGAGATTCTTGTGTTATACTTTGTTTCCTTCTGCTGCTTATGTTACGAATTTGAGATAATCAATATGTGAATCGTTATCTTGCCTTGTACGAGTGCAATTTCAGGCTCGTGCGACATCACGCCCCAGCGAGGACGATGATTCGGGTAAAATCTAGCAAGCACGAGCGATTTCCCGGGTCGGGGCGCGACACAAATGTTATTTCTTGAGCATTTATTTCTTGCGGGCTTGACAGCGTTCTACCGCCGACTATGCGGCGTAGGCTGGCTTGGACACGTCTCGTATCCGAAAAACGGGTGCGGGTCGTGACAAGTTTTTGTGGTGGCCCATGCAGGTCAGTTTTCACAAAATATTGCGAACTCGTGATGGTACGTTAGTCGTACTATTGTGAGCCTGCGACCAAGAAATGCTCATTCACAAACTAGGATTAAAATGATTTAAGAGAATGACTAGAACTAGGAGTCCCTTGTTCAAATTGACCGTTGGGTAGTTAAGGTTATTAGATAGGCCATGCTATTTAGAATGCTTGCCAGGTCTCTATAAGATACACTGATACTTTGGTATGACATTATGATCCAATATGGATCTACTATTTACTGGTATGTTAGGCTTATCTATAATTAAGGCTTTAATCGTGATAAAATGTTTGATTTATCTTTTGCTCTATTTAGATATAAACATCATATCATAAATTAGAACTGTCTATTTAAATTCTATTTTGCTGTAAAGACTTGAATCATAATTCATGATTCCGTTATTCGTATGTGAATCTTGAGGTAGATTGATTTAAAGTGTTTCTCTCAATCATTTGAAATATATATGAGATAAATGTTAGGAGGTTCTTATTTTCCTGTCTTCAGTTATTTTCTCCCCAGTCAACCTTTTTATTTTAAGGATTGAGACTCATAGGTAGATGTTTACGCTCTATCATAATCCACTAGCTTGAAACTTTAGCAGCTCCTTGAAGTCCTTAGAAATATAGTTAGAGTAATTAAATGACCGCGATGACTAGACAACAGCGCACTGTCGCCAATTGTTGAGAGTGGATAGTGTGGGTTCACTGCAGCCAATAGCGCACTGGTGAGGCACGACCCATAGAAATAAAACCATTTTGAGGATCATAGGTTATAGAACATTGCTAAAACTATGTCGTAGTTGACCTCATAGATCTTAGATACCCTTGTGTCAGTATAAGGTGGAGTACCTGATAGCATATCGCCTCTGAATCACGGAACCAAGAGTTTACTGCAGCCTGAGTATACGGGCGAGGCATAATTCTTGGTAAAATGACTTCAGACGTGATTGTCAGTTTAGGATACTATAGAGGATAGAAAATGCCATGTATGTCCCATAAGATCCAAAGCCAAAACTAGTGAAGGCCCTGTAAGTTGGATAGCATGTCTCCCAACCTAGCATTTCGTGGTCCTTGTGACCCATTAACGAGGTAATTGACCGACACTAATAGGTTTACTTAGAAAATAGAACTCAGAAGTCCATAACCCATTAGTCGACCAAGGCCTTAGAGATAGGGAGATAGTAGGATTAACTGTATAAGCAATAACACTAGGTAAGGTTTTGATTTTTCTAAAACTCAAATTACTTATTCCTCCTTCCAAAATCACGCATACTTGTATTTTGACTATCTTGACCAATGCTGCTATTACAGCCTAGTTTTTGCAAGCTTACTCTTTTATCGAGCTTGATTCGAGACATATGTTTATTGGGGACGTCCGCTAACATATTGTCTAAACAGAATCATTGTATTACGGTCTGATCAACCATGATGCAAATGGTTCGCTCTTTATCTAATTATCCTACGTGGATTGAGATGTAGATGTCTCTAGGATCTCATCCACGACTGCTTTGACAATTCTTCTTGAATTATATATTCGCCTTTGAATCACGTAATTGTATTCAGTGACATCTCTCTTGAACTCTTTAATGTTTTGTCTTCACTGGTTGGAAAGACAAAAACTCGTAATTGATAGATAGATACATAGTATCCTCATGACTATAATAGTTGTATATGCAAGTGCAGCTACCATCGACCAGCCCTGTGACAGGAACCTTACCACCATATCCTAGCCTCTAAGGTGGGTAGACTGTAAGCCTTCTCAATTCTAAGATATATCAGGATTACCAATTGATTAGAATAATATCCATTAGTATGACAATTAGTGCCCCAAGGACTCCCACTTTTCATTTAGATCCTTTCGTGTCCCCGGCCGTGCCATTAATATTCGGAGCACGACACCAGCTACTATCTTCCAACAAATTTCATATGTAAGATCTAGACAAGTCCACCTTCATCTAGGTATATCATGTCCCACTCAAACCCGTCCCCTTGTACTCTATTTTTATGGTACGACTTTCAGGTAAAAAGGACTAGCTATAACCCTTACCATAATACCGGTATACTTTCCGACTTCCATTAGAGCCTCAGATGTGGGGATCCCCAAACCCTAGGTTCTTGAAATAAGGGTATTTTAGTCATTTTAGCCATTTTAGTCATTTTATGATTTTCTAGATATTATTGACTTGTGATTGATTTAGCCTTTGGTCTAACTTTAGAAAACCCACATTAGAGACTAACCATGACCTATGATGAGTATCTAGCTAATTAGATTTTATTTTTAGGCTTTGGTGTAATTTAGAAGCCATTTGGCTATTTTTAGGCTATTTAATTAATTGGCCTTTTTAGCCTTTTGTTAATTGAGCTTAAACTCAACTTAAAAAGAGGAGTGGGACCCATGAACCAACCCTAACCCTATTAGGACTCCTATGGCCGGCCAAAACAGGAAACCCCCATCTCCTATATAAGCATTGCATTGGAATAGACACCACCTTTACAAAACCCTAGTTTCCAGCTCTCCAAAACCATAACTTCCTCATTCGACCTCCGTTTCACCCCAAATAAAGTGTGTTGTGATCGTGGGAAGGAGGAGAATTTGCTGGAGCATTGCTAGCAAAGAGTTGGAGGCGTTTGCTCGGTGGAAACTGGTCGTTTCATCGATCGAGGAATCAGTTTCTTTGATACTTCAACTCTCAATAGGTAAACACCCAAACACCATAGTTTCTTCTGATTTTTCTTCATATTAGCATGCATCTAGGTACCCTAGAACTACCCATAAAGTTTGGTTAAGTTTTGTGTCCGTTTGATAGGTGTATCGGACACGTATCGGTTTAGGAATAAAAGTGTTCGATGATTTTCCTCTTAGAATTCGATTCTGTTATTTTTGCAAACTAACTTCATGAATCGATAGCCCTAGATGTAGGGATCCCCAAACCCTAGGTTCTTGATTGTATCGAGACGATTTTGTGTCCCAAAACAGGACACGCACGCGCGCACGGGGACCGCACGCGTGCCCTGCTACTGCTGCGTCCGTTCTCCCTGGGCACAGCGACTCGACGCATGATTTTCGGGTTGTGGGTAGGGGCAATGTCTGTCATAGTGCTCGTAAAATTTCGTGGGGTTTCGTAGAGTATCGAGGGAGAAATCGACACGGCACGGGGCGTGCACTGTCGCGCGCGCGTGAGAACGCGGCGTCCGATACGCACTTCGTGCGACACGGACACATGGCGAGAGGCCAGTGCAGGTACGTGGATGTGTAGCCCTATAGTTGGGCTACGTGTACGAGTAACCACGTGTCCTAGTTCGCTCTGTGTCGAGCCCTAGGACGAGCGACACGCGTGCACGAGGATTAGGTTCAGTTTTGGGTTCACGAGTGTTTAGGACATTTTGTGTCCTATTTTCTTGGACACGATGACACCTACAGACCACGTTCAGACCCTTGACACATTTACCAACCTTTGGGTCCGAGCATTAATAGGTTTTTTCGATGTTTTGGGTTATGTTTAGGTTATGTTGGAGTATCGGGTTTCTGAACTGTTAACTGTTTCAGTTTCCTTTCCTGTTGATTTGATATACATATATTTCATGTATTATACTAACCTACAGGTTCCTAATTAACCTCACATGTGTGACTACCTGTTAGATTGCATAATAGGATAGGTTGTAATCGATTTGTGTTTGAGTTTGGGTTTCTTAGAAGTATCGGGTTAGAGGTGATTTTCCAGTTTCTGTTTCAGAGACTGATTCTTTCCATCAGTTTTCGATGTGATTCTCTGAGCAAACCAAACCCACAAATCCTGGTTAACCCCATATATGTGATACCATGTTAGTTTGCTTAATAGGAGAAGGCTATGTTCGAATTTGGTTTGGTTTGAGTATCAAGTAATGTTCAGATTTCCAAGTCTCAGTCTTCTTTACTGTTCAGTGATTTGAACATTGTTTCCATCAGTTTTTCCATCATAAAATCTATATAGATTCAACCTACAGGTCGTGTATGACCATATCTAGGAGTATCCACTAGTTGGCATATTGGATAGGCTGTGATCGAGTTGGATTTGCCATAAGGAATGCTCGGGTAGGTATCAATATAAGGTATTAAGAGAATAAGTAATTGCCTATGTCAGATATTAGTTTGTGTTAGGACTGATTTCAGATTAAGATGCTGAAGTCCAGTTTACTTGTTGGTCGAGATTTGGTTAATGCCAAGTGTAGTAGATTGTTAGTTAGGAATTGGTTGATACCATGTCTAGTTGACCATTAAATGAGAGTTGGTTAATGTCCAGTTTTCAGTTTTCCTTTACTGTTAGATATTTAGTTATGTTCCAGTTCAGTGTTACAATATATAATTCCTGTTTCAAACAAAGCCTACAGGTCCAAATTTACCATACCTATGAGATGCAATTAGTCTGCATCTAGAAGGCTGTGTTGAGTTGGTTTAGTATAGGATATTGAGTTGTGTAGGTTAATTCTAGGGATTAATTTCAGGATACTAAAGTTAGTTATAGTTAGTTGATAGTTTAGTTAGTTACATTGGTTGATAGGTTTAAGAAGAGTTTGGTTTTTAGATGTGTACATGTATGGTGTATTAGTTAGGATAGAAATCTAATTTTGGGTGTATTAATAGTTGGTAGGATTTGATATTAGGATGTATCTTGATAATTAGTATTGGAACCTAAGATACCCCCAACACCTACCAAAATCAATTCTAGGACTAGTATTGACCTAAAAGTGGACTTGTAGACTAGTTGACCAACCTCGACCTAGTTTGGCTAGTTTGGTTGACCAAAGTTGACCCAAGGTTGACTTTGACTTAGATTGACCCAAATCATGTAGAATTTGCATGGAAGACTTTTCTTATGATATTTTTGTGACATGTGGTTGTTTTAAATAGGATCGCATTACTCCAGTCCAGTCACTTTTCAATATCAGCAGTTCGGATTGCCAGACGAGTACATTCTCTGACCTTTTCATGCTTCTTTGGATATGTACTCTTGTTATAGACTAGTATACTTGATGCTGACACGACGTTCACACGGATCGGTACCCTATGGATCTTTTCATGCGATGTTATCCTCTCGGATACATCGAGTATGTCATGTTTCATGTACTTTATCATGTTCATCATGTACTTCATGTATTCACTTTTATCCATGTGCGCTCATATGTTATTCATGTACACTCATGACCATATGAGCTCCATGTATACAGTAGTTGTTATCCATGTGCAATAACATAACATGCTTCGATCCTTGTGTATTGGTTGGGGGCAGGGAGAGTGTAGTTGGTTATGTGATCATTATCCCCAGTAGTTGTTATCCATGTTCTTTCCGTAGTTGTATCCATGTGCAACCCAAGCTGTTTATATAACCAATTCATGCTCTGTTTCACGTAGAAGGTTATATTCTTTATTTATCATATTTATATCTCAGTTATATCTTCTCTCCTGTTGATTTTTTTACAGCGATTCATGTATAGTTTTCTATAGCTTGCTTTATATGTCCATTCCTGATATGAACTGTTGTGAGAGATATGTGCTCGTTCCGTCCTGACTGGGCATGTTGAAAATTTTACAGGTGATAATGAGGAGTATTGTCCTACTTATTATGGCATTGGCTTAAATGACACTGGCGACGTGGACCCACAGGAGGATCCCACAGTCGTTGAGGACTTGCCCATAGTCTAGCTGAGACTTAGTACTTTATTTGTATTTTCTATTTGAGACTTTTATGAGTTGTACTTGAGATATTTCTGGTGGTTTACACCTATACCTTTATTGTGACTTTCTTGAGATTATCATTCTATTCTATCTTAGTATTGTGATTGAGTTACATATTATTTTTACTCTAATCATAGCTTGGTTAGATTGTGTTAGATATGGTGACTCAGGACAGCGTTCTATACCGCCGATACTGCGGCGTAGGCTGGGCGTTCGTTACTTCTCGTGCCCTCACACTGGGTGCGGGTCGTGACACCATATGCCTAGATATTTGTTGGTAGGATTGTTAGCAACCAGTTAGAAGATTTTAGATTTTAGTTTGAGGAGTAGTGTGACCAAAGGTGGGTAGAAGTCCTCGATGATTCGTAGTTACGAAATGGCAAGGAGGAAGATATAAATATTTCTGAGAAATTAAAATTCGAGGATATTGTGGTAAAAGTAGATTTATTTTATTTTATTTTTTATTTTTATTTTTATGTTTGAATTTTTGGCATGTTTACGAGTTAGAATTTCGAGGACGAAATTATTTTTAAAGTGGGTAGATTTGTACATCCCCTTGCCGGAAATTTTGAAATATTTTATTTTATTTATTTTATTTAAATGGTGATTTTAGATTATTATAAATAATTATTTAGTTTATTATTACGGTAGATGATTTTACTCATTGTTAGGAATCGAGTACAAGGTGATTAGAAATCATGGCACAGATAGTGTAGTGACGTGCTTTGACTAGTATTTTAGCCAGGCCAAGGAAGACCAAGCCATAGTGACGTCCTAACTAGGAAAATCAGACTAAGTTGCGACTTAAACCTATAGAACGTTTAATTACTTATTAATTATATTATTGACTTGTAGGAAATCCGCTTGTGTCGATTTAGTCCCTGGACCCGAACCAAATTCCAGCCTATGTAGGCATGCAGTGGAACCCGGGACGGCCATGTAGACATTTTATATATGTACAAATATTTTCTTATTTATTTTTAGGACTTTGCAAAATACTTTCTAAATATATAATAGTTTATTTAAATATTGTTTTAGAATAATTGTATGAATTTCTGGAGTCAAGTAAATGGTGTGTTCGATGAGTTCACCGAAATATATTAATGGCTTATTTACAGTATTATTATGTTATTATTATTATTAATGTTAATATTGTGGTTATTAAATAAATAAATTATTTAATATTAATAGTTAATAGTATTTTATTTTCTATCAAAGATATATATATATATATATATATATATATATATATATATATATATATATATATATATATATATATATATAATATGTGTGTGTATGTATAAATGAATATATATTATTTAGGGGTGTTCATGTATGGATATATAAATATATTATATATATATATATATATATTATATATATATATATATATATATATATATATATATATATATAAAAATATATTATACATGTGTATATACTACATATATATACATATGTGGGTAGATGTATATTTGTATGAATAAAAAATATATATATGAATATATATATGAATATATATATATATATATATATATATATAAAATATATATATATATATATATATATATATATATATATATATATATATATATATATATATATATATATATATATATATATGTACATAATGATATGTATATATATGGGAATTTATATACATGCATGTGTATATATATATATATATATATATATATAAAAATATATATATATATATATATATATATATATATATATATATATATATATATATATATATATATATATATATAAATATGAGTATTTATATATGTAAATATAAATAAAAGGAAATGAATAAAAAGAAAGCCCAACGCATTCTTCAGTCCAGCCAAACCGAAGGCAGGCTTACAAGCCGAGCCCCTGACCCCAAGTTGCAAGCAGACAGCCCAAAGTTCCTTTTCCCCGAGCCCTTGGTAGTTTACAGCATATGTATGTTTATATGTAGAGAAAGATAACCGAGAGAATGTTCCAACCTTGAGAGCAGCCCAAGCATTAAACCCCTCAGCAAGTGTTCCCACACAGCGGACTAACCCGACCCGAGGAGCTGAAACCCGAGCCTCCCCGTCGTTTCTCTGTATAAATATGCAACACGCGCACACGAAATCGCAAACCCTAGCAACCGAGCACCCCCGCGACCTTGTCAGCCAGCCTGGGCGACTAAACCGCCAAAGGAGCCGCCGCCGCGCGCGGCCACGGCCGTGCGGGTGCGCGCACGCGCGCATGAAACTAAAACCGCAGCGACAACAAGTGCAGCGGGAACCCAAGTTTGCCGCGATCGTTCTTCCTCCATGCTTGATCGTTTTCCGATCCAATTGTGCAGGTACGAAGCTAACCTATAGCCCTTCAATTTCCTTCAAATAGTTTGGATTAATTCGCTTCATGCGCGTCGCAAATCGATTCCCAAAACTGGGAAAAATCTCGATTTCCTGGATATAGAAACTGCCCCAACGTTCAATGTTTACGGTCGATTTGCGACCAGAACATCGCGAACTTTGGAAAATCGTTTGAACAGACTTCTTGACAACCTAACCAGCATTAAAACCCTATTTTTAGATTATTTTTATAAGCAGTAGATGCTAAAATAAATTGACTTGAAAATCGAGAAAAACCCGTTTAAAACAGTTTAGAAAATTAGAAAATCCATCCACACGACGTGCGTCCCGCCATTTCGGGCGACGTGGTCACGAACCGAAGGCATCGAAAGGTGCATAACGGCTTCGTGGTCGTATGGGCTTTGACGGAATTCAAATTGGTCCCGTGTGCGCGACGAATTTGATGCGTATCCGTCGAAATTCATCGTATCGGCCTCTGTGCAAGTTTCTTAATTACTTTGTGCACGCTCGTCAGATCGAGACGAAACTTGCGCCAACAGGACCGTATCATTTTTTTGGTCCTGTATGCCAAGTTTGGTCCAATTCTGAGACAGTTGAATCGTACGCCGTTTTACGGGCCCCACGGTCCCACTCAACGGGCGATTTTGTGCACGGCCCCTCGAAATCCAAAATTGGACATACCGTTGGGTTCGTATCGAAAAACCGAATCCGTAGACATGTAGTTTGACGACTTTATAGACCATTAACTCTGGCACGCTTTTCGGTGCAAAGCGGGTCCAACGGCGGACATCGTTTTTGTCCGAAATTACCGTTTTGTCCCTAGAATTGGACTTAAGGACAGGCAATCCTAGCTAATTTGACTATTCTGAAAACATTAGTACTGTTTATTTCAGCATTTGGAGACTTTTGCATGTGCTGACTGATTGTGGCTCATTGAGTGGTATAGTATTATTGGTTTCTCCAGCTAAGGACCTCAAGCAAGTGCACTTTCTGATTGCTTTCCGATTCATAGTAGTCTTTTCATTTCATGTCTATACATATATCTTGCTGCTTGTTGACACGCTCGTCACACGGAGTAGTCGGGAGGGAAAATATCTTAGTAGACATGTGGACTACCCAGAACTATCCCATGATGTCTATTCGTGAACAATAGCACCTGTACACGACACGTGCAGGTGCCGGATTTACCCCCTAGCCATTCACATGTTGAAACAGATATTTCACACCACCTAGGTAGATGTCTTTTATTTTTCCTTTACTTCTCTATCGTGCTATGTCATCAGTTATCTTTCAATTTTCATATCTCATATGTTATTTTCATGTCTTGTTAACTCTATTGTGTTTTCGCATTGTCGTCGGTTTATGTACTTGTTCCATTCCTGACTGGAAACCAATATTTTTTAGGTTTAGCCGCGATCACTGTTAGCATTGAGAAGGCTTGGGTATGCTGAAGTCAACCTAGAAATAGATAGCAGTTGTATCAATTCCATTAAATGTAAAGTCTTATATTTTCTTTAAATATGAATCTTGTAAATGTTGTAATAAACTTAGAAATGTGAATGAGTAGCAAATGTTATTTCTTGAACATTTATTTCTTGCAGAATGTGAATTCTTTTTAGACAAAGTGGAATTTCTGGGTCATGTTGTCACAAGAAAAGGAATTTCGATGGATCCAAAGAAGATAGCTGCTATTGAGAAGTGGACTGCACCAAGTTCGGTTGCAGAAATCAGAAGCTTTTTGGGTTTGGCTGGCTACTACCGGAAGTTCGTGAAGGATTTCTCCAAAATTGTTGATCCCAATGACGAAGCCCACTAGGAATAACGAAGAATTCATTTGGTCTGAAGCTTGCCAGTCAGCTTTTGAGGAACTGAAGAAGAGGCTTACAACGGTGCCGATACTTGCGCTACCCGCAGGTACCGGCGGTTTCTCAATTTATAGTGATGCTTTCCGGTAAGGGATTGGGCTGCGTTCTTCAACAACACAGGAAAGTAATTGCTTACACATCTAGGCAATTACGGACTCATGAGAAGAACTATCCCACACATGATTTGGAGCTTGCAGCAGTGATATTTGCATTGAAGCTATGGAAGCACTACCTTTATGGAGAGAGAGTGGAAATATTTACATACCACAAAAGTCTTAAATATGTTTTCACTCAGAAGGAGCTGAACATGCGACAGAGACGATGGCTGGAGCTGATGAAGGATTTCGACATCAACCTGCAGTATCATCCGGGTAAGGCTAATGTTGTTGCAGATGCACTTAGTCGATACCCGATGGTGTAGGAGCATAAAAAGTGCTTCACAAGAAGGGTCAAAGTGATAGATCAGTCTACTCAAATTGATCCCCTTTATGCCAAGGAGAGGCTAATCACTTTACGCCTGAAGCAGGCTGGTTATTTTACACTCGGATCTACATCCATCATTTTACGCCCAGGACAAGCTAGCCACTTTTACGCTGGACAAAGCTGTCAAGTCTTGCATTTAATGCAAACTCTGACATAAAGATATTAATGATGGCATATATCACAGAATTCAAAGGGATTTGTTTTATACAGAGACCAATGTTGTCGTTTAGTATGTGAATTGAGCTACTTTACGCTCATACTATGGCTTCTTTTACGCACGAGGACTATACGAGCTTTTACGCTCAACAGTTGACGTGTGCGTAAAGTCTATTTGAGCTATTTTTACGCTCAAGGTTATTTAACAACCACTTTACACGGAAAGTCTACGTCAAAGCTACTTTACGCTCAATCTATTGCTTTACGCTCAGAGTACATTGAGGCTACTTTTACGTCCTGTTCTTTCTAATCAATTTGGAACGTGGTTTGCCTACATGGCTTTTATGCCACACATCCCGAAGAACGTGTGTACGTGCATCCTATTCTTACTGAATTGATGGGATACGTGTCAACGTATATAGAGGATGACTTTGATCGTGGGTGGCGGTTGTTAGCGTAAAAGCGAACTTTTGCTGAGTTTTTACGCACCAGAGCCCAAGTCTATAAATAGACTTATTTTTTCATAAGACACAGACAAGGAGAGACAGGAGAGAATACAGAGATCAGAACTTCGAGATTTTGATTCTTCGGAGCATTCTTCTTCAACTTTTCTTTCAGAACAGAGTGAAGCAAAGCAGGAAAGCATTCGGCCTCGCCATCAGTGCCCAAGTGCGTCGATACCTTTCTGGTGACTTAGTTCTTCCAAGTTGTTCTACTTCAAGCAGTGATCTTCATCATCATCATATGGTCCAAGGAACAAAGTGATCATTTACAGATCAGACTTCCATAGCAATACTTTCCCAGAATTAAATTTGTACTTCTTGTACTTTTTCTCGTTTTATTTTCAAAATCCAACTTTTGTTTGGCATTTTTGTTAAGTGAAACAAAATGGTGACTCTGCTTGGGGATGACCTTCTCCTCTAACGAGGAGACGATTGCTCAATATGATGATGTTTCGGTCGGTTCGACCAAGAAGACTCTGGTTGTGCACTTCGACCAGACTGCCTATGAAGAAATGCTCCGAACTGGGGGTGGTTCTCGCCACTCCAATGTTCAAAAGTCTCGCAAATCTCGAAAAGTTTGGATTCCCAAATCCAAAGTGGTTTTGATCTCTCTGTTGCTTCTGATGACAAGGGAATTCTTCCCACTCCTGTCGTAGGGGCTCCCGTTTGTAACGAGGCAGTCCTTACTTTAGAGTTGTACTCAAAGTGTGACTGATTTATCTCTCGTTTGTAACGGTGAAGATAATCAGGTTTCATGCCCACTGCGTAAGAATCAAGTTTTACGCTCAGTGGGTAAGAACCAAATTTTACGCTCAGTACATAAGAATGAATCTCCCATTCGTAATGGGGCAGACTCTAAAGTTTATGCTTCTGAGTGTAAGAATCAGTCTCCCGTCGGTGACGTGGTAGGTCCAAATAAATTACGCTCTTCGCGTAAAGCAAAATCTCCCGTCTGTGATGTGGTAGATAATCAATTTTTACGCTCCACGCGTAAAGGTAAGTCTCTGTCTTTGACAGTGTAGATAAAATTCATAACGATGTTTGCACATCTAATATGAATGTACCTAAACGTGTGCAGCGTAAAAATATCGTTGGTAAAGCTTCTGTCCTACACCAACAACCTTCTTATACTGTTTTACGCAAAGTACCAAACTTACAAATTACACGCCATGAAAATGGAGTCCTTCGTGCTAAATCTCAAGATTTACGTACACAACTCCAACGCGTAAAAATGTACAGTTTGGTTCTGCGAATGCAGCCAGTAATCTTCTTTATACACAATGGACTAAACGTTTTTCTACCCCAAATGTAATAAAGAAGAATACTCCATCTGTTCCTTCTGATTTACGTGAATTGCTAATGCAAAAACGTAAGAACAGACAATCTCCGGTAATATTCCCCCAAGAAAAACATCATTGTGAATATCACCAGGTTATGATCAACTGTTGTTGTTCGGCTTCAAAACGGTCAGTTTTTGATCGTTTAAGTTTTAACTCGCCTCAACATCAAGCTGAAGACCAAGAACATGAGCTGTCATATGTGTCAGTCAACATGGCATCTCATACTAACAGAGGATAACATCCAAGACGGAATATGTCCCAAACCCCAGGTCAACAACAGTTCAACAGGCTTCTTGATTCCTTTGAAGGAGTATATCAGAATACTCGATCAAGAAGACAAAGACAATTACAAACTTCTGATTCAGAAGCTGGGGGATACTCAATCTTTTGAGTCTGATACCGATAGTGTGGATTCATACTTCTATACTAATCCTCTATATCTTCAAGAGAGGTTGAATCCTACGCTGTTGGAGATGAACCAGAGACGTCATCTGCTAATACGGAACAACGTCTCACTGTCGTGGAGCAATCATTGAAAAATATGCTTAATATGGTGCAAAGCATGCATCAGATAATTTTGAATCAGCAAACTGCTCAACCTACAGTAATAACTCCGGTACCAGTAGCAGCACAAACTCAAGATAGTCAAGGGGCTGATATACCTTTGAATATTCAAGAGCCTGCTGTTAATCAAAATTCTGCATCTCCAGATCCCATCATTCCAGAAGATGTACCACCTCCAGTAGGGGTTACGGTACATCCAACGACTATTCAATCAAATGTGCTTTCTCAAACCAGTGAAGCCATTCAAGCAGTGCGTGAACTCAAAGTACAGTTTGAAGTTTTGAGGCACAAAAATTAGCTCCAGAGGTTAGGAATTAAGCAACCTTATCCTCCTCATTAGAATGATGTACCCTTTCCATCGAAGTTCAAGCCATAATCCATGGTTTTATTCGATGGAAAAGCATCTCCCAGTCAATATATCAATTACTTTGATATTATGACTGTACACTTGCAGAAAAATGATGCTCTTCTCACTCGAGTGTTCATCGGGTGCCTGACGGGTTCAGCTTACGACTGGTATCGTAGCTTACCCGATAACTCTATTTCATCTTTTGACGAATTCAAGACAATGTTTCTCTCCCGCTTATATGAAGGAGGTATGGACATGAACATGTTCCTCCTTGATAGAAATCAAACAAAAGGAGAAAGAAGATACTCGGACGTTCATTGAACGTTTTCGACAGGCTACTCTAAAGATGCCTCCTGGTATGCCAGATTCAGCGTTGATTGATACATGCAAGACGAATCTGCGACCATTATTGCTGTCTTTATAGGTTCCCAATTCACAGATTGGGATTCGTTTATCATAGCAGCAGTTTCTGCCGAGACCAATGGTAGGTTGGCTCGTGAATACGGGATGATTTTCGCTTCAGAAGATAAAGGAAAGAAAAGTAATCCTGGCAATAATCCTGGCAATCGTAATGTGAAAGGAAAAGATACTCTTATGGTCAATCTTTCCAAGAACAAAACGATGCCAAATAATCAGGAGTCTTTCAGGCCAAAGGAAGAATACTCTTTTGACGAAAGTGATATCCCAGGAATATTTCAATGTCTGGTGAAAAGTGGTAAACTTCAGATTCCAGAGCCAAAAAGGCCTAATGAGGTGAATCTGACTGACAATCCCAAATATTGTATCTATTATAGATACATTAATCATCCTACCAGTGCTTGCTATGTCTTGAAAAAGAAGATCCAAAAGCTGATAAATGGTGGCGCTATCGCTTTAACCAACGATGACCATACGGTTACGACCAATATGGTTTCTCTTCAGTTCGGGGATTTTCCTCCACAGCAAGTCCCAGATGGAATTATCCCAATTCCGAAGGCGACGATGAAGATCGTGAATATCCCGCCTGCCAGGGAAGAAAATACAGGATTGTTGCCGCTCACTTTGAAGAATGGTGAAATCATGTGGGTACATCCTGACTTAGTACATGAGTTGGAAAATAAAGGTAAAACTTTAAAATCCAAGAAAGGTAAGAAAGTCAAAACCTGCAACATGATTTCTCATGTTATTCCAAATCCTGATGACTTGGATCATCTATGGGATGGCCTTCCTCTAGAAGATAGACTGAAAGGACTAAACATCTGTCCTCCAAGTCTAGCTCCTCCTACCAAGCTCAAGCTTACTCATCAGCAGTGGCTAGCCATGAATAGTGTTCCTTTATATCGGGCACAACAAGTCTTTGCTACTTATAAAAAAGCTCCAACAGGGATTTCTCCTTGTATCCCGAATCCTTCTCCTCCCTTAACTACAAAGACGTCTATGCTTCATTCTCCTGTAGTTGCAGAGGTTTTTTCCTCTTCCTGTGCTGAAACACCAGTCCAAAGTTCACTGCCTATCCACTTGTATAGTCAGCAATCTGTCCTTCTCATGAGGAAGATGGGTTACGACTTTCAAAAGGCAGAAGGTTTGAATTATGATAAAGGAATACGTCTTCCTTTACAAATTCAAAATCAGAATTCCACTGCTGGATTGGGTTCTGAAGTTCCTCGTAACAACCCTCACAAGAAGAAGGCTAAGGAAAGAAAGACTAAATCCTGTAATATGGTACTTTCTTCTTCTGAGTCTGAAGAAGAAACTTTTGCTGGTACAAGATCTGGAAAAGAGTACCACAAAGACCATGAGGGGTCCTCCAAAGAAGCAGAAGATATAGTGGAAACTCTACCAGTTCAACCTTCTCCTGTTAAACCGTCTATGGTTGAAAAGGGGAAACAGAAGGCAGTACGCTTTGATATCCCATTGAAGTCTGCTTCCAATCAGGGGGTGGTGATGAAGCCTTACAAGTTTGACATTCTAGCTCAGTTAGCCAATACTCCGGCTAGACTATCTATATTTGAACTGCTTCGCCTTTCCAGAGAAAGCAGAGAGACTTTGAGCGAAGCTTTACTTCAAGCAGATTCATGCTTGGCTCAACTCAAGACTCCTGATAATATACCAGTGTCATGTCCGCAATGTCATAGTGTGATGGAAGCAATTCCCAACATCACCTTTACACAAGAGGATATGCTATTGAAACACAACAAGCATGATAGGCCTCTGTGCTACATTGGATATATCGGATCCACTGAAATTGATAGGATTTATATTGATCCTGGGTCTTCAATTAGTATAATTCTTCAGAGTATGCTAAGACCCCTGAGGATTCCTACTAGTCAGCTGACTTACACTAGTACTACGATAGTCGGTTTTAACTCTGGCAAGAGCAAACTACTGGGGAAGATTCGTCTGCAAATTCAGATTGGTGATCTTCGAACTATGGTAACTTTCTATGTTATCAACTCGGACGTATCCTACAATATTTTTTTTGGAAGACCGTGGATTCATGAGCACAATATTGTGCCTTCAACTCTTCACCAATGTTTTAAATATGTGGACTCCCAAGGAGTTGTGAAAACTGAGTTTGCTGATATCAATCCGTTCAAGGGTGTCGAAGCCTACTTCTCTGATTCAAGGCTTTATAAATAAGAGCATGTGAAAGATATATCAGACATGGCTGAAGATCAATCATTATCTGAGGATCAGTCTATTAATGAAGATCCGCCAGAGGAGCAACCTTTGAAGATCATAGTCAAGGGACGAATCCAATCCCAACCTATCAATGATCAACCTTTGATAATCAAGGTTAAAGGAAGAACTCAAACTTCATCTGAGGGATCAATAAATATTCCTGCTAAGAGCCAAGTTTAACATTTTATGATCAAGGTTAAAGGGCGTACTTCTTGTACGAATGATTCAGAATCACCATTGATTGTCAATCTTGGCAAATCTATGCAGAAGACGGATGATGGTCCACTGTTGATTAATCTGAAGCGTAGCAATCAAATTATAAATGGTGTAAATATTGATCATTCTGTACTTTTTGATATCAATGAAGTTTTCCTGTTCAAGTATATGGCTGTCAAGTTTATTGAGAGAATGACTTTATCTTCTGATAATCAAAGTCATCAATATAAAGACAACATAGAACCGGAAGAAATTTTATATATTGATCATAAGGAGAATTCTTTTCCTCCTCATGTCGATGTCGGACCTTATGCTCAAAAGTTCTTGACATCTTCTCCCTATCTGCTTCCTGTAGCCGCTTCATCACGAGCTTGCGTAACTTTCAGACGTCACGAAGAATCCTATTTCGTGGTTCCGTCTGATAAGAAAAACAAGCGTCAAATTGTGTTTGGCCTGGCTAGAAATATCCCTGTTACTCAGACAGATAATCTGAAGGATAAAGATAAAGGAAGAATCTGAATTGACAAATATAGTCAATAATCTATCAAGATCATTCAGAATATGGGGTATGATTTAAAGACTATGCAATGTCTCAATCAGGACAAGGGCAGACGACTACCATTATGTGGTGATCCGCTTTACCATAAGACTCGTCATGGGTTGGGATATGATCCAATGATGATATACAAGAAGAATTATCTTTTAGCTCTTCGCAATCATCAGATTCGAAAGAAATTCTATTCATCGAATCCGATATGTCTCATTCCTCATTTTGTGAATCTGGGCAAATATTCTCAGTCAATATGGTTCAAGCCGATGATGAATCAGAGCCATTTGAGAATGATCCTTGGGCTCAACAGATGGATACTCAATGGAAACTTCGTTTTGAACAGCGACAGCCACCTACAGAAGATGAGGTTATCCAGATTGATGTTGAAGATGGAATTACGTCCAAACCAATATTCATCAGTAAGAATCTTTCTGAAGATGAAAAGAAAGAGCTGATAAAACTTATCAAAGATTACATTGACAACTTTGCATGGAGTTATGAGGATATACCAGGGCTAGATCCTAAAGTTGCTACTCATAAACTCAACATTTTGCCTAATGTCAAGCCTGTAAAACAACAGCAACGGCGCTTTAGACCAGATATGATGGATACAATTGAAGCAGAAGTCAAAAAGCTGATTACATGTGGCTTTGTTCGTGAAGAACAACACCCAGATTGGATGGCCAATATTGTTCCTGTTATGAAGAAGAACGAAAAAGTCCGAGTTTGTATAGATTACCGAGATCTTAATACGGCTTATCCAAAGGACGAATTTCCACTTTCCATTACTGATGTCATGATAGACAATACATGCGGTTTTGAACATATATCTTTCATGGACGGATTCTCAGGATACAATCAGATCAAGATGCATCCAGAAGATGAGAAGCATACATCTTTTCGAACACCCCTTGGGGTTTACTGCTATACGGTTATGCCGTTTGGTCTTAAAAATGCCGGTGCCATATATCAACGGGCTATGAGCAATATCTTTCAAGAACATTGACGAAAAATAGTTGAATGCTACGTAGATGACATTGCTGTTAAAAGTCGGTCAAAGAATGATCACATTCAGGACTTGAAGACAGTATTGGAATTGATGTGCCAATATCAATTGAAAATGAACCCTACTAAGTCTTTCTTAGGGGTTTCTAGTGGCAAGTTTCTAGAATTTGTCATTACCTCTCAAGGTATCCATGTTGATCCTGATAAGGTTAAAGCAATTCTTGAAATGCGTCCTCCTCGTAATCTGAAAGAACTCCGTGGCTTTCAGGGCCGTATTGCTTATATCAGAAGATTTATATCTAATCTTTCTGGGAGATATCAACCTTTCTTCCGTCTATTAAAGAAAGGGGTATCTTTCGTCTGGGATGAAGCGTGTCAAAAAGCCTTCAATGACATTAAGCAATATCTTACAAACCCGCCTGTTCTGGTACCTCCGGTGATAGGAAGACCATTTTTGCTATATGTTCGAGCCTTGGATCATTCACTTGGCGCTCTTCTGGCACAGAAAAGTGATATGGGTCATGAACAAGCAATATATTATCTGAGCAGAATGATGGTCGGAGCTGAACACATATATACTCCTGTGGAAAAGGAATATCTAGCTTTGGTTTTTGTCGTCAAAAAGATAAGGCATTATGTCACTGGACAGACTATTCATGTCATCTCCAGAATAAATTCCATTCGGGTATTGATGAGAAAACCGAGCATTCTTAATTCCAGGTTAGCTACCTGGGCGATGTTGCTCACTCCTTATGACATTATTTATGTGCCTCAAAAATCAGTGAAGGGCCAAGCGTTAGCTGATTTCTTAGCTGCCCATCCTATACCTGAAACTTCGAAGTTATATAAAGACATTCCAGACGAAGTAGTGGATTGTAACATGACTTTAAAGAATGATATATGGCAATTATATTTTGATGGAGCATCACGAGTGGGACCTAAAGGCAATATTGTCTCTGGGGTAGGAATTGTCTTGGTTTCTCCTGACAAAATGGTCATATACCGTGCCTATTCTCTTAATGAGCCATGCTCTAACAATGTAGCAGAATATAATGCTCTATTGATTGGTCTCCAAGTAGCAAAACAATTGGATATTGAATTCTTAGAGGCTTATGGAGATTCTCAATTGATCGTTAATCAAGTTAGAGGGACTTATGAAGTCAGAAATCCTGATCTCATCCCCTATCATCAGGTGGTAGTCGAGTTGGTCCTATCATTCAAAGGATTCTTCATTGAATTTGTACCACGTTCTCAGAATGTGGAGGCTGATGCTCTTGTCAGCTTAGCTGCAGACTTGGCTGTCCCAATCCGAAGGCAAAATACAATTACTTTGTTGGACCGAGACTTGTTCTGTGTGAAGAGTAATCTGCATATTGAACAAAGTTATGTTACAGAGGCAAGTTCCCAGCAGAAAGATTGGAGAACTCCATTCATTGATTATGTAGTTCATGGGATTTTGCCTGAAGATCCTAAAGAAGCTGCATCAATTAAGAGACGATCGTTTCGATTCTATTATGATTCGTCTTTACATATGCTATATCGTCATTCATATGACGGACTCTTGCTGCGCTGTCTCTCAGAAAGTGAAGCCAAACAAACACTGCGTGAGGCTCATGATGGTGTCTGTGGTGCTCATCAACCGGGTCCAAAGTTGCAAGATCGCATTCGAAGAATGGGGTATTATTGGCCCTCTATGATAGCAGATGTTGTAGACTATGCCAGAAGATGTAAAGCATGTCAGATTCATGCTGATTTTATTCATCAGCCGTCTAAATTTCTACATCCTACAGCAGCCTCCTGACCCTTTGAAGCTTGGGGTATGGATGTCATTGGTCCTATTAATCCTCCTTCTATTAAAGGACATCGGTTCATATTAGCTATAACAGATTACTTTTCTAAGTGGGCAGAAGCAGTCCCCCTTGCGGAAGTGAAAACATCTAATGTGATCAGTTTCATCAAGCACCATGTCATTTATCATTTCGGGATTCCTCGACGGATAATTCATGACAATGGTCCACAATTTGCTAGTCAAGCATTTTATCGATTCTGTGACAAGAATCGAATTCAGAATTTGGCTTCTACAGCTTATAATCCAGCTGCTAATGGTTTAGCTGAAGCTTTCAATAAGACAATCATTAAACTTCTCAAAAAGTTTGTCTCTTCTAATAAACGTGATTGGAATGAGAAACTTGGAGAATATTTATGGGCTTATCGAACAACAGTCCGGACTCCTACTGGTTTTACACCATTCTCATTGGTTTATGGATGCGAAGTTGTTCTCCCATTGGAAATCCAGATCCCTTCTCTTCGAATTGCTATTGCTAATGAGCTAACTACAGAGAATAATGATCGCTTACGACTCCAAGAACTTGAAGGATTGGACGAGAAGCGTCTTCAAGCACAACAGCATATTGAGCTATATCAAGCCCGTATATCTCGAACTTTTAATCGTAAAGTCAATGAGAGGGTATTCAAAGTTGGCGAGCTTGTATTAGCTGTTCGGAGACCAATGGTGATGACTCACAAAAGCAAAGGGAAATTCCTAGCGAAATGGAAAGGCCCGTATGTAATTGAGTCCGTGTTCTCCAATGGTGCCTATCTGCTGTTAAAACCCAATGGAGATCTACTCATGCTGCCGATCAATGGCAAATTTCTTAAGAAATACTATGTATAAAAAGAGAAGATAGAACAAAAATAAAACTTCTTTTATTATTATTTTTGTTCAAGATAAAAGATTAAGGACGAGGGCCACTCCCTTCTTTATTGAATACATAGTCAGCCAATGCATAGAAAGCATCGTTTCCTGAACGCATAAAATTTTTACAGACGGTCATCCTCAATGCTTCTTCTTCAGGAGTTTTTTCTGGCTCTACTAAGAAAGCAAGGATGTCTTGGGGTGGTTTGGGCGTAGAAGAACTGTTGTCTACTTCGGTCGGACCCGTCACTATTGGCTCAGCAGGGCATGTCTCAATGACGTCCTCAATGTTCCTGAAGACTTCATTCTTTTGTTGTACATCCTCGGAAGACATTTCCAATAGAGTAGAAATAAGAATAAAATGATTACAGAGAATTCTCACCTATTTATAGAGGAGGATTACTAATGAACTAGTCTCTAAAATTGAAAACAACTTTTCATTTCCGAAAAGACTCGTCCGTTCATGTTACCAGGTTCATCCATTTAATTATGGAATTGAATCGTCCTTTCTGTTCCCAAGAAATACGTTGATTCGTCCACCGTTTTGACGTATATGCTCACAATATCTGTCTTCTTATTCCCCAGCTACCAAGGTTTGGTTAAGCTGACTTCTTGTCTCTTGGGAGAGGGATTTTAAATCTTCTATCAATTGATTAAAAAGTGGGATTCGTTATTTATCATGTTTTCATAACCTCTGGATAAATGCTAAATCTACCTACTTATCTATCATTTTCCATTTGACCTCTGCATAGAAATTAATCTAATTTTCTTTTGAGTTCTCACACACTGTCATGTCCATATTACCTCTGATAGTATTGTGTACTCTAAATCAGAAAAGAAGGTTTCATTATCTATCATGTCCATATTACATCCAGATAGATACAAATCATTGAGCATAGAAGAATTATCATTTCCACTCTCATATCACCATAAAAGTCTATTACATTTCTTAGACTTTTCTTTACAATGGAAATCTATTATATCTAGGATTTTCATTCTATACACACAACGATAACCTAATGGAGATTTATTTCTTCTTCGAATCTTCTTTGACGGGTTCATTGTTGGTGGCAATTCCTGACTGTCTGAGCTCCAGTGGCAACCAGAACAGCAGAAATCAAACTCTGGTCTTCTCTCTCAGACGAGAGGAGAACCCCAGAGTATGGCAGCCCGAAGGCGTGTTGCTGCCAATACAACTGGTGGATTAAGGGCGGCCTTCCAAAGGAGATAGGAATGTATCCAGCATTGGGATATAATTCCTAGTTCTGCCGTGAAAGGAACTCTACTACCCGATTTTTCGGGGTAGAGTTGACTCCACCATCCAACTCTCCGTGTATAAAGGCTCTTTCTACCAAAAGAAGAAGACCCTTCTATCCCACGAAGAGTTCTGAGTTGTCTGACTCGCGCGTCAAAAGCGCATGAGCTCCCTGATGTTGATGTCAGAAGAACGCTCTTCACAGCGTCAAAGTCACCAATGCCAATTCTGAAAAAGCTCTTCAGCCAAGCTTCTGCAGAAAACAACGAAGAAAAAATGTTTTAGACAGAAGTATCATCAGATGCGTATTAAACGCTAACTAAAAACAGATGGCAAGGCTTTCACGCCAGTGCTTCAACAAGGCTTTTACGTCGGCGCTTCACAAAGGCTTTCACGCCAGTGCCTCAACAAGGCTTTTACGCCATTGCTTCAGCAAGGCTTTTACGTCGGCGCTTCACAAAGGCTTTCACGCCAGTGCCTCAACAAGGCTTTTACGCCATTGCTTTAGCAAGGCTTTTACGCCGGCGCTTCACAAAGGCTTTTACGCCAGTGATATGACAAGGCTTTTACGCCATTGCTTCAGCAAGGCTTTTACGCCGGTGCTTCAGCAAGGTTTTTACACCAGAGCTTCAGCAAGGCTTTTACGCCAGTGCTTCAGCAAGAAAATTCGAAGACAGATATTTGCCTACGGTCGGATCAGATATTTGCTTACGATCGGACTTACCACTTAAGCCAAATGGTTTGGCTCTAATGATGGTTGAATCTACGTCTAATGGCTAGGCGTACAAAGGAACACCGTTGGACAGCTTTGCCATTGTCACTTGTTGGAGAACGACATTGCAGAAAGTTATCTTCAGAGGAATGAGAGTGAGAATATATGAAACATTCTCGGCTATTTATAAAAGCTGAAGAAACTGATTGGTATGAGTCTATTTCGGAAGAAGATCCTATTTAAAGGCTCTCGTAACCACAAGACAGATGCCACGTGTTGGTTTGTTTCTTAGGAATTAACAACCATAGAAGCAGTCAAAATAAGTGCTGAACAGTTCTATATACCAACAGATGAGATTAACATCAGACTTTATTTATAAAAAGGGGGGAGTGGCCCCCTACAGATAAAAGATTCGCAAAAACATCATTTTTTCTCTCCTTCGTTGGGCTGACGAAGGGAGACACCTAGTTCATGCATATTGTGAATCCCGGAGCGGCGCATCAGATTAAGAAATGCTTCGGCATCTCCTGGCCCTTCGTACGCAGTTGGGGGACCACCATCAATGCGACTAAAGACTGCAGGAGTCACTCCAAAACACTCTAAAAGGTTGCACGCTCGCTCGAAATCAAGCCTGGAGCTTGAAGCCTCTTTGTTGGTAATCTCGTTCTTCGGCGCCATGACAAAACAAGGATAAATGTCAAGAATAAAGAATTTGTCCTTATTTATACAAACCAAAGCAACTCTTCACATTCCTCGTTGGAAACTGCTTACTCGGGAAGATGAAGAGACATTCAAAAGTTTCGAGAAAGAAATTTATTGTGACGGTTAAGTATTGATCGACATTAATTTTCTTTTGAAGAATACGCCGACTGTTGGATATCCCCGCTTTTACGCGGATGGCTGTTGCGTATCCCGAATTTTACGCTGACTGGTCAAATCTCAATTTTTACGCTTCTGTTCAAAGTGTTTTAAATTTTGGAGATATTTGAAAACTTTGAAGGGGGTCTTGTAGGAGCGTAAAAAGTGCTTCACAAGAAGGGTCAAAGTGATAGATCAGTCTACTCAAATTGATCCCCTTTATGCCAAGGAGAGGCTAATCACTTTACGCCTGAAGCAGGCTGGTTATTTTACACTCGGATCTACATCCATCGTTTTACGCCCAGGACAAGCTAGCCACTTTTACGCTGGACAAAGCTGTCAAGTCTTGCATTTAATGCAAACTTTGACATGAAGATATTAATGATGGCATATATCCCAGAATTCAAAGGGATTTGTTTTATACAGAGACCAATGTTGTCGTTTAGTATGTGAATTGAGCTACTTTACGCTCACACTATGGCTTCTTTTACGTACGAGAACTATACGAGCTTTAACGCTCAACAGTTGACGTGTGCGTAAAGTCTATTTGAGCTATTTTTACGCTCAAGGTTATTTAACAACCACTTTACGCGGAAAGTCTACGTCAAAGCTACTTTACACTCAATCTATTGCTTTACGCTCAGAGTACATTGAGGCTACTTTTACGCCCTGTTCTTTCTGATCAATTTGGAACGTAGTTTGCCTACATGGCTTTTATGCCACACATCCCGAAGAACGTGTGTACGTGCATCCTATTCTTACTGAATTGATGGGACACGTGTCAACGTATATAGAGGATGACTTTGATCGTGGGTGGCGGTTGTTAGCGTAAAAGCAAAACTTTTGCTGAGTTTTTACGCACCAGAGCCCAAGTCTATAAATAGACTTATTTTTCTCATAAGACACAGACAAGGAGAGACAGGAGAGAATACAGAGATCAGAACTTCGAGATTTTGTTTCTCCGGAGCATTCTTCTTCAACTTTTCTTTCAGAACAGAGTGAAGCAAAGCAGGAAAGCATTCGGCCTTGCCATCAGTGCCCAAGTGCTTCGATACCTTTCTGGTGACTTAGTTCTTCCAAGTTGTTCTACTTCAAGCAGTGATCTTCATCATCATCATATGGTCCAAGGAACAAAGTGATCATTTACAGATCAGACTTCCATAGCAATACTTTCCCAGAATCAAATTTGTACTTCTTGTACTTTTTCTCGTTTTGTTTTCAAAATCCAACTTTTGTTTGGCATTTTTGTTAAGTGAAACAGATGGTAATGTTCTTGACCAAGGAGCGTCATTTGCTGGAGGACATAGAAAAGCTTGGGCTGGAGATTGTACTGCCCGAAGAAAAAATAAAGAAACTGGGAAGAGAAGCCATTGTTCCAGGAGATGAATCAACAATGATGCAGTTGTAAGTGCGTTCAAGTCTAATGGACAGAGTCAAGGAGGCACAATTCCAAGACGAGACGCTTTGCAAACTCAGAGACCAGGTGCTGGCAGGAATACTTGAAGGATTCTCAATCGCCACCGACGGAGCACTGAAGAATGGTACGAGGCTTTGCGTACCAACTGGCGAACTGAGGAACGAGCTGATACAAGAAGCGCACCAGTCGCAGTATTCCATACATCCTAGAGCCAACAAAATGTATCGGGATATGCATACTATAGTGTGGTGGTACGGAATGAAGAAGGATGTATCTAGGTATGTGGCTAGATGTTTAATTTGTCAACAAGTAAAAGCTAGCAGACAAAGACCAGCATGACTATTGCAGCCGCTTGACATTCCGGAGTGGAAATAGGAGCACATAACGATGGATTTTGTGTCGGGACTGCCTCGATCCCAAGGAGGGAAGGATGTCATTTGGGTAATCGTGGACCGGCTGACGAAGTCAGCTCACTTTATTCCCTTCAAGGTTGGTCTATCCACCGAGAAGTTGGCACCACTGTATATGCGATACATCTACCGGATACATGGAGTTCCGGTAAGTATTGTGTCTAACAGAGATACTAGATTTACCTCTCACTTTTGGAAGAGTTTACATGACAATTTGGGAACACAACAGAAGTTCAGCACCGCCTACCATCCCCAAACTGACGGACAATCAGAGAGAACAATCCAGACGCTAGAAGATATGCTGAGATCCTGCGTCATGGAATTTGGAGGGTCTTGGGAAGACCATTTGCACTTGGTAGAATTCTTCTACAACAACATCTTCCAAGCTAGCATCGGAATGACACCGTTCGAGGCACTCTATGGACGTCGTTGCCGTACTCCACTTGCTTGGGATGACGTTGGAGAACGAGTATTGCTTTGACCTGAGATGGTGACCGATGCAGCAGGGAAGGTAAGAATGATCAGAGACAAGCTCAGGATTGTCCAGGACAGACAGAAGCTTTGGGTCGATAGCAGTCGACGGCCTTTGGAGTTTGAAGAAGGTGACAGTGTGTTTGTGAAGATCTCTCCTACCAGAGGAACCATCCGTTTCGGCAGAGCAGGAAAGCTAAGTCCCAGGTATATTGGTCCTTTTGAAGTACTTAACAGGATTGGAAAAGTAGCTTATCAGGTGGCTCTACCCCCAAGTCTCGAAGGCGTCCACAACGTCTTCCACGTTTCGCAGCTGAGATGCTACATTCCGGACCTGAGCCACATCTTGGACCATTCGGAGCTGGAAATTGGACCCGGCCTTACAGTGCCAGAGAAGCCAGTGGCAATATTGAACAGAGAAGAGAAGAGAACCAGGAACTCTGTGACGCCGATAGTCAGAGTCATGTGGCGGCACAACTCACCAGGCGAGTCGACCTGGGAGCGAGAAGACCAGATGCGGGAGCAGTATCCGTACCTGTTTGAGACTTGAGGTGCTCCCTAACCCTGCCTTTAATTTCGAGGACGAAATTTCCTAAGGAGGGAAGATTGTGAAACCCAGTTTTAGGATGTGTGATTTATTATTATTATTATTATATTATTACTATTATTATTATTATATTGTGGGTTCGAAAATTATTTTCAAAATAATAATTTGGATTTTTGTTTACGAGATCGAGCCTGGACCAGTTTTCCGAAACCCAATCCTATTTCCGAACCCGTCATTTATTTTCCCTCTTTCAAAAAAAATCCAAAATACTTATTAATATTTATAAAAAAAACAAAACAAAACTCTTCGCCCCACGAGCTGGTCCACCCACTGGACCAGCACTTCCCCCACTCCCCTCACTTCTTTCTCCTTCACTCCCTCTCCACCACCCAACACCATCCCCACTATCTTTTTAATACCAACCACCACCTCCCTTCATTTTCCAACCCCATCACTTTCTCTCTCACCCTCTCACTCTCCCACCACCAGCAAAGACTTTTCCTCCCAAACTCCCGCCAACTCCGGCAACGCCAGCCCGGCACCCGAGCGCGCCCCCAGCGGCCTTCCGCGGCCACCCCCTCTCGGCCCCGCACTCCAGCGCCCTCGACCAGCCGGCAGCGCCTCTCCGAACGCACCCTGGGCCGCCCAAGCCGGCCGCCCCGACCCCCTTTCCGGCCAACAGCCGCACCCGCCGGTTTCTTCACGCCGGCGCCCGCCTCCGGCCTCCTCCAGCGCTGTCCCGCGCTTCGACTGTTCCCTTTGCTCCGGTTCTCGCGAGCCTGTGCCCCGCTGATCTGGACAGCACCGTCCAGCGCTGTCCGCGGGTTTCCCGACTTGCTGTCCCGTTTATTTTCTATAATTTTCATCTGAGAGCTCTAGCCGAGCAACCCAAGGCATAACTCCTCTGTCTCGTCCCATTTCGGTAGTCAATGATGAATTGGTCCCCGATTCCCTCCCGGGAATTCAGTTTTTAGAGCGACGTAGTGACTTCGGATTTTCCGGAGACGTTTTATGGTTCTGTGGTTATTTTTCGGTTTTTCGACTTCTTTCGAAAACGTTCTGTGATTTTATTATACATTTAATTTTGGTGTAAAATGGTTTGGAAGTTAATTTCTGGGTGTTCCCTGGTTTAGGACTTCTATTATGGATGTTTCGGCGTATTTTCCCAGTTTTGGGTTATCCCGAATATAGAGGAAATGTTGTCCAAATTTTTATAAAATTTTATAAATGAATTTCAAATCGGTTTTCGGAAAAATAATTTATTTAACGGATTTTTGGGCGACGACCATACGGTCCGTGGGCCCTAGCGAAATGTAAACGAAACCGGTTTTAACCGGACGTTGAGGCATTAGCTAACGGTGACGATTGAACCAAGTCTGAGACTCCTAAGTTTTAATTTAATTTAATTTATTTATTTGTTTTGGTTTTCAGTATTTAAAATACGGGATGTTAGTCAGAGCTAACTAATTTTCTCTTATTTTAATTTATGTAAAGTTTGTAAGGGCATAAGCCCAGATTTCTATTCTGTTAGCTGTGCCCCTGTATTGCGTAGTCTAGGTTTTTATTTATTTTCTTGGTTGATTTTTCCTTTATTTTCTGGTTGGTTTATCTTCTTCGTATTTAGGCGCTTCGTAACAAAATGACTGATAAATATTTTGTATAAATTAATAAGGATTTCTCACGATAAAATAACTTGATTAAAATATTGATAATTAACAAAACCCACGTTTTATTATTGAAAGAAAATGTAGTTTTATATGTATAATATTAAAAATACAAAGTTTTGCGAATTAACCGGTAACGACAATTTTTTCAAGTAAAACCAGAAACTGGCTATCCAACTAAATGAGAACCAACGTAGTACACGTCGTAAACCGTTAGCAGTAGATTAAATAAACAAACTCAAAATCTGACTAGGACCTGCTACTAGAGATTGCAACTAGCACACCTAGCTTGGTTTCACAATGGTTCTAAGTCAAGTTCTCCAACTATAGGATCTCGGAGACGAACCTAGCATCTTTCCGGAACCAACACCGTTTACAGTCATAAACAAAGGCAAGTACATTTTGTGTTAGTTTACAATTATTTAATAATCATTTTATTGCAAGTTTAAACCACGATGCAACACGGAACTCTCTCTGAGAGCACTGACTGATTGACTGTTGGGTACTGGGGGAGTAGTGTAATGAGTATGACCACATCCAAAGTAGTATAATGACTGTATTAGCTTACCCCTCATACACACGGGGATAAGCCATATCGTATCAATAGGATACAACTGTACAACCCAAGCCGGTCATATTCATTGCCTATTCACATCATAATGTTTTAACTGCTAGAGAACTTTTTATTTCAAATTGTTTAAATGTGCATAACTCTATTATTATTTTAATTGTTAGATTATCATGAATTGTACTTTGCTCCCTCCTGACTAGAGATAATATTTTAGGGGATTTTGAGGATGCTGAGCTATTATACAACAGTTATTATGACCCAGTTCTGTACCCTGTAGTATTACCAGAGTCCCCATTGGAGGACGCATGACCTGAGGCCGACGAGCCGAACGCATAGCTAGATTATCTGTTTCCAGATTTGTTGTTTTAGAATTTTGTTAATTTGATTTCAGCATTTTATTTCAATCTTTCTAATTCCAGTTGTACTTTTCAAATGTTGAATAAAGTTTTAAATTCCCGAATATTGAGTTGTGACAAATATTTAGATGTTGTTGTGATTACCTGCAATAGTGGATACAGCTTACTGCCGCCGTCTCAACAACGGTACAGGCTGGGCATGATCCGGTTCGACCCAATTATTTGGGATCGGGTCGTGACACTAACCAAGAAAGATAAATATAAACTATTAGAATCAAATTTTGAGATATTTTATAATGAGATTCTCAAGGGTCATCCCAGGAATCTCTCAAGGGATCCTAACTGTGATTGAGTACCTTCAAAAATATATCTTAATCCTACTGCAGGCTGTAGTGGTACTCTAGTTCGAATACCACTACACAAACTCGACCTGCATGGGCCGCTACTAAAAACGTGTTACGACCCGCACCCTAGAGTAAGGGTACGAGAAGTGGGTACGTCCAGCCTACGCCGCAGTGTCGGCGGTAGAACGCTGTCCTAGGTCAAACATCTAACAATATAAAGGTACCTACACAGTATATACACTCCGAATGGAGGTAACATAGCAAATACAGTCTCAATCACATCTAAGGTAGAGCATGATAAGAGATAGATAAAATATGAAATCCACAAAGAGATACCGCAGATAGAAGTCTAAGTGTCTAAGATACACAAACCCAGAAAACATCTCAAAATTCAAATACAGTAATCCATAAAGTAAATACAACTCAAGACAACTAAAATAACTATCTATACAACCTCTACTATGTCTTCTCTAGGCTAGTAGGCAACCTCCAAGCTATTTGTAAAATTTATCAACAGGTCCAGTCAGGACAGAAACGAGTACAACTCATCAAGAAAATCCAAGTAATGACAGAGAACTATAAAGCAGTTATAAACAGTTTTATTGATGAATATGGCAGTTTATATTTAGATGATAGTATAGAAAAGCAGTAAGATACAAGGAAAGTAAAGTAACTAAAACAAGAGAAGAATGATGATAATGAAGACTGTAAAATAAATCTAGCTGAACTGAAGTAACATAATAAGTCCAGACAGTAAATGCAAAACAAGTGTAAAACTACTATACGTCCAGTACGAGATGAATCTAATACAAGATGAATCCAGTACAAGATGATTCTAGGTAGTGATCAAGAATCCAGGTGAGTCCGGCTATTCTAACAGTGTGTTTTAAAATACCGAGATCGACATGTAAACGGCTGTAGGTAATCAGGCACATCTCTCACTGATCAGGCGAGAGATGGCTATGCTTCCAGTAGATTCCAGTTGGGAGATTCCAGATTTGGGGTATGTCTACATGTCTTACTCAGTATTTCCCCGCCCCGCAATACAAATGAATCCAGAATTCGACACGAGAATCGAGATGAGTCCAGCCAAAATATGATGATTCCAGAAATAGATTCCAGAATAATTCCAGTGATTCCAGTAATAGAGGCCAGATAAGTTTGGTATGTGTGTCGCATACATGAATCCAGAAATATCCATACGTGTTGTAACAGAGAATCACATAAAACTAACTATAACTGAAGTACAGTAATTGACAATTAAATGAGAGAACTATCAGAGAATGTACTCGCCTGATAACCTGAACAGCTGATAGGTATAGAGGTCCAAACTGAAGCTACAGAGTCCTATTTAGAGCAACGCAGGTCAAGATGTATACGAGAGATGATAAATGAAATGTACAATGCATCTGCATGCTGTCTAGGTCAAACTAGACTAAAGTCAACACTTGGTCAACTTTAGTCAACCACACTAGTCAAATTAGTTCAACTAGGTTAAGTCCTAGCCCAACAAGTCTAACAAGTCTCACTAGGCCTAACCAAGCCTAGGCTAGCACTCACACAATCACAAGACAATGTGAACCACAACAATACATAATATAAAATAGATAATATATATAAATACATACGTTCATACATACATGCATATCCACATTACATACATATTTATTTATATAGGCATATGTTACATCATGCATATTTACATACATACTTTTATACATTATATATGTTAACATTCATTACAATGCATTATATTTTACTTATACCTTTGATTGATTCATTCATTCATATATGACATTCATTCATGCATATTACATACTTACGTGCATCTATATATTATATACATTGTATATAACATGTAAAAATAGAAAAGGAAAAAAAAGGGGAAAAAACTGAAATGGAAAGGGAAAGGAAGAAAAATGTAAGAAAAAGGGAAAATAGTGGACATATACATGCTTGCATCATATATTCTACATTACCATACATGCTATCATTATATATTACATTATAATATTTATACATTATGCATTCATATCTATCATTACATATATACCTTGTGTCACGCCCCGCTCCCGTAGGAGCGATCGTCCTCGCTAAGGCGTGATGCCGCACGAGGCTAGATTGCGCTCGTGCAAGGCAGGTTCCATAACGGCCGATTGCAGCGGTGGCGACGGGGTCATCGCACAGAAGTCCCAAGCAGATACATTGAATATGCAGCAGAAATTTAGAACAAACACCCATGAACACAAGTCATTCAAAAGAAGCTCTTTATTGATATTGAATACAAGATTACATTTGTGGGCGCAAGGCCAAATTACAAGTCTCTCGTGCTCACTTTTTTCTCATTTACAATTCACTCTGCTCTCTCTCATCTCTTGATACAATTGCTTGAGCCAGCGGAAGCTTCGGAAGGCGATGTCCATACATTATGTCCTGTATAAGTCTTCAATCCACGCGGCCGCACGCTTCGAGTCGCCAAGGAACTCTGTGCCTCGACGCATCCAAGCGAGCTCCGCGCCACGAGCTTCTACCTGTGCCTGCACATGAACACTGTGTGGGTGTCAGTACTCAACTGTACTGGTGGAGTGAGCTCCTCGCCCACCCATACAAAATTGACACGTTCATATTTACTTTGTGCAGCTTAAACCCTTTCGATTATCTTTCTAGTCTTACCTTAGGATCAGTTTTAAGACTTGACGTCTAACCAACTTGACGTGCAACGACATGGTCGTGCTACAATACCAACTTGTATTCTGATCGAGGCAGTGCCTCATCGCCTAGGTACTTGACCAAACTTCAACTCGGGACGGCAGGGTCGTACCACATTCTATTCGCAACTTAGACATATTCAAGACAATGCTATGCCGAGGAGCAACTTACGCAAACTCGGCCGTGCCAAGACCTTTGTTTAAACTCAAGCGCCTCTAGACCAATCCTCGTGCCAACGACTCAAGTGCCAAGGACGGCAATGGGACGACTCGTGCAGGTCGTGTTGCTAGACTTGATTCGTACCTTAAGATCTGCTTAGACTTGTACATGCTTCAAGATTGAGGCTGCGCCTCACAACTCATCAAGACTTTATCCATGCTACCGCCTAGCGGTCTTTCTATTCGACTCATGAACCAACTTAGACAAGACTTGCCAAACCTAGTATCGATCTCATGGACATCCCGACGCCAAGTATTGTGCTAAGCACGGTGCCTATGCTGCAGCCCAATCTTAGGCCCAGACATTGTGTTACCGTCTAGACATGATTCCAGTTCTAAACCCAATCCAAAGGCATACACGCGGTGTGCCGCTATCTGCCGACACATCTACATGAGGAGGTCACTAGCAATTTTATGCTATCTTGGACATGGCTCGTAGGATATCGGCCTGTACCAACACGGGTAGCTAGCCCGGTGGGGTCGAACTCTCCCATGCGGTCATCCAGCATCCTACTTTGAGCCACACTCGCTTCTCCAGGGCCGAATGATCCCGGCGCCCCGGTGATCACTCGAGAAGACTACACCTTGTCGACAAGTTGCCCAATGACCATGCATACTCGATCTTTCCAGTCTATCCAGTCCTTTCTTAACATGACCATGCATTCCTTCTTTCTATCGAGACTTAACGAGACTCCCAAGCCGCGGGATCGATCTCGTGTGCGGGACATATCAAGACTTAGCGAGACTCCCAAGCCAGGGGATCGATCTCGTGTACGGGATATATCATGAGTTAGCGAGACTCCCAAGTAGCGGACCGATCTCGGCGACAACCAGTCGCGTGGACTTCCTTTGTTCATGGCAAGCTCTTCACTAAACCGACAGTAACTCGTGCCTTAGACATGCCTGGTTCTATAGGCGACGCTAACGCTCAAGTCATATACTTATACGACGAGCCTTGTTCTCAAGGGACTACGCGACTTGACAACTGCAGATAGAACGGGACAGTGCTAGAAATGGCTTTGATAGCCCAGCACAACTCTTGTCTAACTTATTCGGGCAACGACTCGACGAGCAAAGGCTACACCGAGCTTCGCATCGAGGGAACGTGCTAGGCACGAGGTCGACTTGGACGACCAACTTTTTGGGTGCCTAGACTTAAGCCAACGAGCCGTACGAAATGACTTAACTTGCGGGACGTACGAAGGCTATGCCAAGCCTTGCGGGACAGGACCGTGCATGCTTTGTTAGGCATACATGCGGACGACGCCTATGACTTAGGCTAATTCGAGTGTTGGGGCAAAACGACGGGACCGTGCATGCTTTACGAAGCATTCACGCAGGCGACGCCTAGGACTTAGGCTATTTCAAGTGTCGGGGCAACTTAGCAATTTAAGCCAACGTCCTTCTCCCAAGCCACGGGATCGAAGGATCGAGTGTCATTTGAAAGCACGCTGAGCCGACTTCTATAAAGACCGTGGGACCATTTTCCATGTTTTAGGATATTTCGACCCGACGGGATTATTCCCTTAGCTATGTTGGTGCGTAGCTTTTATATTAGCCTACTTGTGCAAGTTGAAAACACGCGCATTATTAAGTGAAGGCTAAGATGAGGCAAGTTCACCGAAACTACCCCACCTATACGAGGAGTCACCTCGGACGAGCGAGCCTTCGAGCAGTCCAATGCCGTCGGCGTTTCGATTTCTCTGATTGACTTTGCGGGACCGGGCACTACAACATATACCACTCAGAACAAGTCTCGTCCTCGAGACTTTCCTGAAGGCAAGCCATCCTACCATTTCTATAGCCAAGACCTTATCGTACACATTTTGCCTATGCGTTCCTCAATTCCGAGCCACGCTCTCATGACTATCAATCCTTCCGTTAACATGATTTCAATATCTCGACACACTCCCATTTTTCAAATATTGCTTGAACTCATTGTATCACTTTGCTGGATCGTGCACGCATTTCAGGCGTCCCCAGAACACATGCATTCAACCAAGCCGTATGATAGAGAATTTGTCATTCTCACTCGAGTCGTATCGTACACATACCCAGGCGTCCCTGAAATATATGTATGTCAGTCGAATCTCGTGAGCGGGGTTTTCCTATCCTTGATTCGTTCAATCCATCCATGTCAATCCTCAAGATTAATCCCTTGATTGATAACTTATGAAACATGGCGTCTTGCCTAAACGCTAGGCTAATCTTTGCGAGGCTAAGTCAATGTCAAGATTGGAATTATAGTTTCCCAACAATAATGCCAACACTGACCCCAATCCTAGGGTCAAACTAAAGTCGGTAGTACGGGATTTTCTACCCAAGCTCGCGTCACTCAGATTTCTAAACATCGAGCACGATCACCTATTCGCATCAATGCATTCGTTGCGTGTATTCAAATTCATTCAAATCACCAACTCTAACCAATTCGTGCATTCGATCACGAGGTCATCTAGCTCGACAATACATTGTGCCCCAATCTCACGCGAGTCCGATTATCCACGACGGTTCATGAATCACCATACAACGCTCCCGCGGAATAATCATTCTCATCGGGGCGTAACTCTTGTTTGAGTTTAGATTAACTCATTCTCGATACACGGATTGGACCTACTCAATCCTCAAGTTCAATCCTTCAAGCACCCAAATTCATTCTCGAGTCACCTCCACGTCAAACCACAAGTCAAAGCAATCAGATTGCCACGCCATCCAAGTTCAATCACTCCCGCTGTATGAATCACCATACCAGCGCTCACGCGGAGTGATCACCATAATCGGCACAACGCATGTACGAGGCTGGGGTTGCACTCGCATAAGACAAGAATGTCAAAGTTGTGGTTATCGACGAAGCAAATCCAACCATTTTCATTTTTTATCCAATCCAAGTTCGATAGTCCGACCGTCATTTATTCAACTAGAAAATCCTCGAGCCAAGGTTTATCTTTTCTTCGACATATTTCAATATCTCGAGTATAGCATCCGTCGGAACAATGACATTTGTACGATCGTCATTCGCCGAGTCAGAGTACCCCGATTTATCGCATATCGATCTTTGATACGCCTCAATACCGTCGACGATATGCGTAACCTGACGATCTTTCTTTGCAACCAATTTCGAGTCATGCGTTGATGCTGTTGTCCGAGTTGGATATTCCACAATTTTATCGATATTCAAGATCAAGTTCGATCGCTATTCCTCAAGCTCGTTTCAAGATCGTCGTTCAGAACTCAAGTCACCTTTTATTGAATCAATCCGAAATCGTACGCACGATCCTCTAAGTTTCCTCGATCAAGACCATTCATTTTCATTCATCATTCCGAATCACTTTCTAACTTGCGTTACCTATTCACAAGTTGTCCGAACAAGATGCTCGTTCGGTACATTCGAAGTCACGACCAACTGAGTGTGACGCGATCTAAGGCTTTGCGCGATCGCATCGCCTCGCCGATATACTCGCCGTTACTCGTAATCCTCAATCTTGCTCGAATGATTTCCAAGAAAATCCATACACCACTCGGATTCGAGCCATACGATCTAGTCCATAATCACGTTCGCGTCATTTGCTAAGACATCCTTCGGATTCGTTCGACGAATCCCTAGCGTAATCGCTCACGTCGCATCGACGTACTAAGTTGTCCGCACTATTCCTCGAAATCCAAGTCAATCCTCCGTGTACGCCTAAGTGTTAACTCGATAGCGTTCCTATCGATAGACACCCTAAGTGCAGCTTTGCTCCCGACCGAGCGGTACTTGATATCGCTCGCAACTCGTTTGCACCAAAAGTCGAGGTGCGCGATACGCGACGCAACTTAGCCAAAAGGCCGTGCGCATGGCTATCCCGTACGGACTATATTCGAGTTTGCACGCTCATTTGTTAGGATCAACGTATGACTAGTTAGGCACGCACGCGACATGTTAACTTAGCATGTGTTCTCTATCGAGTCATGTTTAACATCGTTCGGCACAAAGGCCTACAAATGCGTTCGGCGATAGCCTACCAATGCATTTGGTTGAACGCTTGTACGAGCTTTCAAAAATATTTAGACTTATTGTATGGACATACCGAGGGACATTCGAGAGAGAGCGCACACGTCTTTTCCAATGACGAGCTTTCAAAACTGAGAATTTCGACGTGAAGTCCAAAGACGTAAAGCCGTGCTCTGATACCATTATGTCACGCCCCACTCCCGTAGGAGCGATCGTCCTCGCTAAGGCGTGATGCCGCACGAGGCTAGATTGCGCTCGTACAAGGCAGGTTCCATAACGGCCGATTGCAGCGGCGACGACGGGGTCATCGCACAGAAGTCCCAAGCAGATACATTGAATATGCAGCGAAAATTTAGAACAAACACCCATGAACACAAGTCATTCAAAAGAAGCTCTTTATTGATATTGAATACAAGATTACATTTGTAGGCGCAAGGCCAAATTACAAGTCTCTCGTGCTCACTTTTCTCTCATTTATAATTCACTCTGCTCTCTCTCATCTCTCGATACAATTGCTTGAGCCAGCGGAAGCTTCGGAAGGCGATGTCCATACATTATGTCCTGTATAAGTCTTCAATCCACGCGGCCGCACGCTTCGAGTCGCCAAGGAACTCCGTGCCTCGACACATCCAAGCGAGCTCCGCGCCACGAGCTTCTACCTGTGCCTGCACATGAACACTGTGTGGGTGTCAGTACTCAACTGTACTGGTGGAGTGAGCTCCTCGCCCACCCATACAAAATCGACACATTCATATTTACTTTGTGCAGCTTAAACCCTTTCGATTGTCTTTCTAGTCTTGCCTTAGGATCAGTTTTAAGACTTGACGTCTAACCAACTTGAAGTGCAACGACATGGTCGTGCTACAATACCAACGTGTATTCTGATCGAGGCAGTGCCTCATCGCCTAGGTACTTGACCAAACTTCAACTCGGGACGGCAGGGTCGTACTACATTCTATTCGCAACTTAGACATATTCAAGACAATGCTATGCCGAGGAGCAACTTACGCGAACTCGGCCGTGCCAAGACCTTTGTTTAAACTCAAGCGCCTCTAGACCAATCCTCGTGCCAACGACTCAAGTGCCAAGGACGGCAATGGGACGACTCGTGCAGGCTGTGTCGCTAGACTTGATTCGTACCTTAAGATCTGCTTAGACTTGTACATGCTTCAAGATTGAGGCCGCGCCTCGCAACTCATCAAGACTTTATCCATGCTACCGCCTAGCGGTCTTTCTATTCGACTCATGAACCAACTTAGACAAGACTTACCAAACCTAGTATCGATCTCATGGACATCCCGACGCCAAGTATCATGCTAAGCACGGTTCCTATGCTGCGGCCCAATCTTAGGCCCAGACATTGTGTTACCGGCTAGACATGATTCTAGTTCTAAACCCAATCCAAAGGCATACACGCGGTGTGCCGCTATCTGCCGACACATCTACATGAGGAGGTCACTAGCAATTTCAAGCTATCTTGGACATGGCTCGTGGGATATCGGCCTGTACCAACACGAGTAGCTAGCCCGGTGGGGTCGAACTCTCCATGCGGTCATCCAGCATCCTACTTTGAGCCACACTCGCTTCTCCCGGGCCGAATGATCCCGACGCCCCGGTGATCACTCGAGAAGACTACACCTTGTCGACAAGTTGTCCAATGACCATACATACTCGATCTATCCAGTCTATCCAGTCCTTTTTCAACATGACCATGCATTCCTTCTTTCTATCGAGACTTAACGAGACTCCTAAGCCGCGGGATCGATCTCGTGTGCGGGACATATCAAGACTTAGCGAGACTCCCAAGCCAGGGGACCGATCTCGTGTGCGGGATATATCATGAGTTAGCGAGACTCCCAAGTAGCGGGACCGATCTCGGCGACAACCAGTCGCGTGGACTTCCTTTGTTCGTGGCAAGCTCTTCACTAAACCGATCGTAACTCGTGCCTTAGACATGCCTAGTTCTATAGGCGACGCTAACGCTCAAGTCATATACTTATACGACGAGCCTTGTTCTCAATGGACTACGCGACTTGACAACCGCAGATAGAGCGGGACAGTGCTAGAAATGGCTTTGATAGCCCAGCACAACTCTTGTCTAACTTATTCGGGCAATGACTCGATGAGCAAAGGCTACGCCGAGCTTCGCATCGAGGGAACGTGCTAGGCACGGGGTCGACTTGGACGACCAACTTTTCGGGTGCCTAGACTTAAGCCAACGAGCCGTACGAACGACTTAACTTGCGGGACATGCGAAGGCTATGCCAAGCCTTGCGGGACAGGACCGTGCATGCTTGTTAGGCATACATGCGGACGACGCCTATGACTTAGGCTAATTCGAGTGTTGGGGCAAAACGACGGGACCGTGCATGCTTTACGAAGCATTCACGCAGGCGACGCCTAGGACTTAGGCTATTTCAAGTGTCGAGGCAACTTAGCAATTTAAGCCAACGTCTTTCTCCCAAGCTACGGGATCGAAGGATCGAGTGTCATTTGAAAGCACGCTGAGCCGACTTCTATAAAGACCGTGGGACCATTTTCATGTTCTAGGACATTCAGACCCGACGGGATTATTCCTTAGCTATGTTGGTGCGTAGCTTTTATATTAGCCTACTTGTGCAAGTGAAAACATGCGCATTATTAAGTGAAGGCTAAGATGAGACAAGTTCACCGAAACTACCCCCCTGTGCGAGGAGTCGCCTCGGACGAGTGAGCCTTCGAGCAGTCCAATGCCGTCGGCGTTTCGATTTCTCCGATTGACTTTTCGGGACGGGGCACTACACCTTGCATTCATATCTAGCATTCATTATATACTTTCATGCATACATTGTATATCATTCTTTCATTCATGTTTATGCATTGCTTACATACATTATATTAATTGCATTCCTACATGCTTGCATTCAACCATATATATACATTAATGTAAAGAGAATATATCATATATATATCATTTTATTCATCTAACATATCATGCATTACATACTCTATATTCATTTAATACCCATACTACATAGGCTCATAGGTTACACAAAATGCATATATCGTATAGTCACTCTTCTACTTAAAACCAATACTGTACCAATTGGGCCTCTACTAAACTCTAGATTAAAGTATGTTGTAGCCCTTCATGTTAGCTTTCCGAAACTTCAAACGGATCGCATTTTCGTGTCCGGAAGCTCCCGAAATCGCAAAAATACCGAAACACGTTCGTCTTTCGTACAGCTGACACTCAAATAATTCTACAGATAGTTACAGAAAGAATTTGGCTTATTAAAATATATATTTGGAAATCTAACTTCGATACGGTTCTTTTAAAAAAACGGAAGATAAATCGGAGTTCTATGCTAAAAGTTATGACATTTCTAAGTTGCTTTGGTTAATAAAAACGTGGATGAAAATTATGACGAATTTGACAAAAGAACACATATAGGCCAAGATACTTGATACAAACATAGGTATCCAAATGAAACTCATTCTAACCATCCTAACTAAGATCAATCCACTCTCTAACCATTCTAAAACTGAATTTAAATATCTATTTAAACTATTATCATACATACATACACATGGGGTGTCCTAATTTGGGATCTATCAAGTAGGACACAAGACACATATCTAAAATCCTCAAGAGAGCTCCAAATGGCCTCAAATTTGAATCTAAATGTGGCACATGCATGAGGATGGATCCTACGGATTCAAAACTAATTTATATGCAAAAAAAATCGATTTAGAGGATGGGTTTTACCTATTGGGAGTGAAATCCCAATGAAATCCTTTAGAACACGGCTCCGATACGAAGATCTCTCAAAGGGACACTCCTCCTTGCACTCCTCTTCCAATCCTTGGTAGCACCCTTCCCTTGGAGAATGGGAATGATTGAGGGAAGGTTTGGTGAAGGAATAATTTGATTTGGAGATCAAATCAATGGGAAATGCTCTCTAAAATTGGGGAAGAACAAAAGGAAAATAAAAGGCAAGATTGTAATGAATGAAATGAATCATTCTTTCCTAAAGGTGGCTGCCATAAAGAGTCCATTAGGGCTAATGGAAAATCCTAATTGTCCCTCTCTAGTCTCATATGGTTAAGTCTAGACTAGGTTCAAGTTTGGGGTCAAAATGATCTAGTTTTGAGTCTCTAACTTAACCATTCTAACATGATAAAAATTAGTTTAATTAACTAACTTAATGTTGGGTCTTGTGAGCCATGCTTAACTTAATATTGGGTCCCAT